>JAUMHM010084054.1:0-12755 GCA_032362435.1 Melikaiella ostensackeni | reverse complement strand
CAAATTGATTAAATTTTTAACCAAAAATATGAATTCTTGACCAAGAAGATTAATCAATTTTTTTACATAAGAAGACAAATTTCCAGTAAAATACAAGAATTTTGAAGCAAATAGTTGAATGTTCTTCTAAAAAAGATTGAAATATATTAACCAAAAATGGAATAGGTTAATTTCCAGTTGGAAACATTAATTTTCAACCAAAACAACACAAATTTTCAACAAAATGATTTAATTTTCAACCAAAAAGGTTAATTTTTAACGAAGAAAATTAGTTTTCTATAGAAAAGACGCATTTTCAACAAAATCCATGAATTTTCTAAGAAAAAAAAAAGAAAAATTAACCAAAGATGGAATACAGGTAGTCGAGTTTTTAGTTCAAAAAATCAATTTCTAACCTGAAAAAAAACTTTCAATAAAATAGTTAATTTTCCAACCAAGAAAATTAACTGTGAACTAAAATGACGAATTTTTAACAAAAAAAATGAATTTCTACTCAAGCAGTTGAATTTTCAACAAATGAGATGAATTTTCATCCAAAAATATGAATTTTCAACCATGAAGATCAATTATCCACCAAAAAAATGAATTTTCAACAAAATTGTTAAACTTTCAACCAATGAAATAAATTTTCAATCAGAAAAATGAACTTTCAACCACGACGATTAATTTTCTACCAAAGAAGACGAATTTTCAACGAAATATATAAATTTCTCGCTGAAAAAGATAAATTTCCAAACCAAGATAATGTCGAACAGAAAAAAAATGAATTTTCAACAAAATTGTTAAATTTTCAACCAATGAAATGAGTTTTCAATCAAAAAAATGAACTCTCAACCATGAAGATTAATTCTCTGACAAAAAATACGAACCTCCAATAAGATACATGAATTTTCAACTAAAAAAGGGAGTTTTTCAACCGAATACTTAAATTTTCATCTGAAAAAGATGAATTTTCAAAGCAAGATAAGGACTAACCGAAAAGAAAACATGAATTTCTAAAAAAATTTTAAATTCTCAACCAATTAAATGAATTTTCAACCAATATAATGAATCTTCATAATTTTTTTTTTATAATCTCATAGCACCAATTTAGCGCCTCTGCTCAAGTGCGCCCAGGGCAAGTGCCTTACCTGCCACACCCTGGATACGCCTCTGGGTGGTAGGACGCAAGGAAAACAGGCGGGAAGAATTTTTGGCTCTGAATTTGTGGCAATCTAGCGGAGAGTAGCTAAACTACAATAGTAATCCCTTCGAACGAGGCGGTCGTATAATTACGATCGAACTTCACTCAGGTAAGTTCATTTGATCGTACAAGTAAGTTCGTAAGTAATTGAATAAAAGGCTTCAGAGAATTGAGGAGAATTCAGAGAATCCAAAAGAAATAGGAGAATTCAAAAGCAATGCAAAAATTAGAAGGAATTCAAAATATTTCATGGTGTATTATAGAGATATAAAAAAAACTTTAAAGAATTCTAAGGAGTACGAGTGAATTCTAAGAATGTTGTTCAATTCTACAAAACTTGAAACACTAGAAGGATTTTCAAATAATTCAATGTGTATTTTAAAGATTTCAAGAAAACTCAAAAATCTTTAAAAGAATTCAAAAAATTTCAAGTGAATTCAAAGTTTACTGATTTGGTTGCATGGGAAAAGATATTTCGTTTTTTTGTATCTCATCGGAAAGTTGCCGTGTGAAGTTACGTGAATGACATTCACAACCTCCTGCAAATACGAAATGAGCCGGCCCGCGCTTGTTTACGCATACACTCACCTCGGTGGCACATGAACTGTCGTCCATTGAGCGCATGCTCCTGGTTGGTTAATCTTTGATATATTATTTTTTATGCCATTTGTTATATGTGTATCAAAAATATAAAGGTGTGTTTTGAGTACTAGGACACCGTAGCTTTACAACTTATGTATATCATATTGGACCAATTCAACAAGAAGAAACGAGTGGGGTCCTTTTCAAATTTCTACTAATTAATAGAAATTTTCAATAAAAGTTTGGTAAGAAGTTACAAACTACTAAAGAAAATGAAGAAATACAACTAATAATTTGTAGGAACTTTTGGTAAAGTATATTCGCGAACATATTCCCACTTTCTTGAAATTCGACAGATTTGGGTCTTCACAAATTATTTGCTTCAAGAAACGAAACATTTGATATCTAGTGGAGAATTTAGAAATTCTGAATTTAGCTAATATATTATTTGATATACGAGTTTAAAATTGAGGCGTAAAAATTCGTATTTTGTTATTCGAATCACAAATTTATTGTTAATTTATTATTTATACATAATTTCATGTTATTACACCGAATAAATGTTCAATTTAATATATTTTTGGAGAATTCGTATCTATTAAATTTGATTGTTACTTGTATTTTTATCGTATTTACTTTTACTAGTTTGTCAAATTTCAATATTAAATTCTGCCCGTTCCCACCTCCTGCCAAAGAAAATTATTTGCTATTAATATCTTGATTAATTACTATACTTTACAATTCCGAAACATTACCATTTCAACTTTACCGCTAAGTCATGGCATGTTGCTAACGTCAGAGATTGCTTCTGATTTGAAGTTGAAATGGTAATTTTTCGAAATTATGAAATATAGTAATTAATCAAAATATTTAAAACAAATAATTTTCTTTGGCTGAAGGTGGGGGCGGGAAGCGGGAAGATTTCAATATTAAAGTTTGACGAACTTGTAAAACTAAATACGATAAAAAATGAAAGATATAATCAAATTCATTTGATACGAATTCTTTAAAAATATATTAAATTGAACATTTACTCGTATCAAATAATAAAACAGCTTAATTCAGAATTTCTACAATTTTCACTAGGTATCAAATGTTTCGATTTTTAAAGCGCACAGTTTGTAAAGACTCGAATCTGTCGAATTTTAAGAAAGCGAAAACACGATCCTGAAATTTACTTTAGTAAAAATTTCTACTAAATATTTATTGTATTTCACTATTTCTTTCAGTAGTTTTTAACTTGTTACTAGAGTTTTATTGGAAAATTACTGATAATTAGTAGAAGTTTGAAAAGGATCCCACACGTTTATTCTTGTTAAATAATTTGATATAGATTATGTTGTAAAGCTACGGTGCCCAGAAAATGAAAATACATTTTTATATCTTTGAATTTCATTTAACAAATAGCGTCTTCAATAATATGTAAAAGATTAATCAATCAGAAGCACGGGTTAGGTGGACGACAGTTTATGTGCCACCGAGAAGAGTGTGTGCGTAAACAAGCGCGGGCCGTCTCATTTCGTATTTACAGGAGGTTGTGAATGTCACTTACGCAACTTCACACAGCAACTTTGCTACGAGATACAAAAACTCGATATCTTCTTCCAACCAATCAAATTAGTAAATTAAGTACTCACTTCAAGTCTTTTGGAATCTTCTGAAGTTTTTTGAATTCTTTCGAAACCTTCAGAATACACTTTTAATTGTTTTTAATTTCTTCCAGTTTTTTAAGTTATGTAGAACTCAAAAACATTCTCAGAGTTCACTTGTCGCCTTTAGAATTCTTTCAAACTTTTTTAAATCTCAATAATACACTATGAATTATTTTAAATTCTCTAAATTTTCTCAAATTCTCTGAAGTCTAGTATTCGACAATTTACGAACATGATTGTAAGCGTCGTCACACGTATTCGCTCAGGATGTTCTTCTCAGATGAAAATTCTACCAAAAAAATATCGTGTACATTATTGAAACATGCGGGCACCATTAAGGCCCGATCCAGCCTTAGTTAGATGATTAGTTATTTTTATTAGTCATTTCATCGTATCTTACTGCTGCACGCGTGTACGGAAAACTAAAAACTAATTTTTCTTGAGGTGTATTTTTGAATGCAAACACACCTACGAAGATGAATTTTCGAAGACGCTCATATCAATAGATTTTATTTTACATTCACTAGTTTGCACTCATTGACGTAAACAATTGAAAGCGTCGTCAAGCGTATTCGACCAGGACGTTGTTCTCAGATGAAAATTCTATTAAAAAAATATCTTGTACATTTTTGATATGTACATGCGGGCACCATTGCGACCTGATCCAGCCCTGATAAGATGATCAGTCACTTCATTGCATCTCACAGATACACGCATGTACGAAGAATTACCTATTAATTTTTGTTCACGAACATAGCTGAAAGCGTCGTCAAATGTAGTCGACTAGGATCTTCTTCTCAGATGAAGATTCTACACACAACAAATTTTTGGAAATTTTGGATACGTGCGGGAACTATTGAGGCCCGATACGGTCATAACTGGATGATTAGTAATTGTCAATAGTCATTTCACCGTACCTCACTGATACACGCATGCACGAAAAATTACTAACCAATTTTTTTTTTGGGTGCATATTCAACTATGGACACACCTCCAAAGAAGAATCTCTGACGCGGCTTTCACTAATAGGGTTAATTCCCATTTAATTACTTTCACTAATTTACGAACTTAATTGAGAGCCACATCACAGATAGTCGATCAGGGCCTTTCTAAGGATTATGTAAACAGCTGGAAAGTCAAAATTGAAAAAGTTGAAGTTTTTGATCCGTATGAACCAAATTTTTCGCAAATTAAAAAAACTGACGTTTTTCCATGAGATTCCATACTGGTGATGTTCATTGGGTTTCTGATCACAAATCTAAGGTCAGGGAATAAAATGTTGACACTCTCCATTCAAATAGCCTAATTAAAAAAAAAATTAAACACTTGTTGATTCCTATTAAACTCAATACCGGAGGTAATTTTGGTTTCCTGATCACAAATTTGAGGTCAAAATCCAAAAATAAGAATCAAATCCAAATTTGGAGTTTAGAAACCCTCTATTCGGAAATTCCAAAATTCGAAATTTTCTGTCCAAATGGTCCAAATCTTGAGGAAATTTCAAAACTGGCCAATTTCAAAGAAGTAGAGTGCTAGGGGATGGTGCAAATTTCTTATCATAAATTTGAGGTCAAAATTTGAAAAATTCTCAGTTTTTAGTTTAAATAGCCAAAATTTTTTACAACTTCAATATAGAGGAGGGCTTTTGTTACCCAATTCTAGGTTTTGCGGGATGCTGATAAGAGATTTTGATGGTATTAAGAAATTCATTTTGCTTCCAGAAACGAAAAAGTTACTGAAACTAAGAAAGAGAGCTTTAATGTGGTTTTGTGACAGTCAATACAAAGTTATGCATCAATAGATTTATGTTTTAAATTCTATATATATTAAAGTCTTTTTTTAACATTGAAGACGACAAGATTAGGATTAGAAATATGTGAAACAATTGTGCTTGACATCTAAGTATTTTTTGCAAAGTAAACTCACGTAACCTTTCCTGATTTGAAAAATTATCTGTGAAAGGAGTGACATAATATCAAATTTTTGAAGACCAGTTAATAATTTTCGCTTCTTCAATCCTGCTTAGTCAGTTTGCCTTAAATTCCTTTTACCCTTCAACATATTTACAGACTTACGCCCACAATATATATATATATATATATATATCAGATTGCCGATTCATTTTCATGCTTGAGTATAGTAATACATTCACATTGATCAAGTTGAGTACTAACAAATCACAATTTTCGTTCAGCACTTAAAAGAGTGTATTTTCACCTGGGAAATCTGGGAAACCTGTAAATGTCAGGGAATTTTGTGGGTCAGGAAATGTCAGGGAAAGTTAGGAAATTTTTTTGAAGTCAAACTATTTTTTTTTATCTTTTTCATTAATCTCAGAAAAATATATTTTTTTTTGGAGAATGTTGATGATCGTTGTTGGCTTTAGGATCAGGTAAAATTGAACACAAACTGAATTGTTTCAAACGTTTCGGCACACAACGGTGAACCTCTTCGGTAGATTTTTTCAAATCTGCACATAATGACATAATTTCTTGTAGGGACGCAAATTTACATTGAGAAAAGGTTTTTCTTTGATAATATCGCAGTTCAAAAATTATATATAACAATTCTTTATTTTTATTTTCAATTAAAATCTAGTAAAATTCTTCTGTGTTCCATAAAAAAATTATTTCTGTAACATAAAATATATCCAAAAATCACACTGTAGTATAAATACAAATTGTCAAAAAATTTAAAAAAATTTTTTTTAATTAGTTTTTTTCAAAAATTTCGAAAAATATTGCAACAAGAATTCTAAAAATGATTTTTTTCGTTTTTCTCGAAAACTATTATTTCCAGGAAAAAAGCGTGTATATAAAAAACGTGTATTTTGATAATATCTACAACTTTTATACATAGCATTTTCAACTTAGATCGATACTTTCCAAGATTTTTCAACAAAAAATAGATATTTTTTGCAACCAAAATTGTTAATAACTTAATTCACATTTATCTGCACCAAGATCCTTTTAGGACTTCCAAATGGGATGCAAAAGAAACTCCTAAGCAAAGTATTAAGTCAATATTCTTGAGGGTGACCTTTTCGGAAGTATACCCTAAAACAATGTATCAGATGGAACACATTTTCAAACATGATTTTCCATATTAAAAAAATTTAAAGTATTTTTCTCACTCACAAGTTTATTATGGTTGAATGATTTTGCTTACTTCCAGAAATACTGTAAAAATAAGGAATTATTTTAGGGCTAATTTCAGGTATTAAAATAAGATTCAGAACAAAACAATCGCGAGTGCTACTAAAATGATACCACTAGTGGGACCCTAGCGTCATTTGTTTCACATTAAAAATAGCAGAATGAAGTTATCCTATCCAAAAACAGGACCCGAAAAAAATGATATCGTGAATAAAGATACGAAGTGCCTAAACGTCCCTCTAGACGGACGCTAAATTTCGTCTAAACTTCCGGCTAGACGGACGACTAATCAGTAAGTAATTCGTCCGGCTATTAAGGTGAATTGAAAACAATTATAATACATTTGTTTATAAATATTTATCTGCCTCCATGGAACAGGTACACAGGTTTGTTTAATTGGTCAACCGTTTAAAAAATTGAAAATTTGGTGTGAAATATGGCAAGATAACCTCAAAAATTTCGGTCCGACATCAATAATAACAGGAACTGACCACCTACCCATTTTCCCCCCTTAAAATAGAAATTATGCTTCTTTTCCATTCTCCAAAATATTTATTATACCCTTTTCCCCCTCACTGTCCACCACGATTCACTTTTCACTTCATCAGCCGAATACGGGCACAATTATTATTTATCTCAATAGCCGGACAAATTTTATTGAATAAATTCGTCCGGCCCTTGACATTCCGCTGTAGCCGGACGAATTATTTTTGATGAATTCGTCCGGCTGCTGGCAGTGTACTGTAGCCAGATGAATTACTTTCGACAAAAACGTCCGCCTAGACGGACTTGTAGCAGCGCCCATAAAGATATGTCTAGTTTTTACAGTGAAGTTTTATTACCAAAAAAATCTCTATTATTCTAAACACAAATTAAAAGTATTTTTCGTATCAGATGGAACATCTAATACAACACAAATAAAAAATTGATTATATAAATACTCACCTGAGTAATCAAGAAACAGAGCAGTTTGGAATAGATTTCAGGGCACAATTTTACAACTAAGAACCATGTCATAACAACACAACGTCTGTTTATGTCTGTAAACTTGACGACAATTAGCTGTTTTCCAGCTCGGAAGAGAGTCTGCCACTTGTCAATTGCGTTGCGTCAGTTAAAACATATAAATTTTTAAAAATAACTAAAAAATATACTTGCAGCTGAAAGAGTGAGGTTTTCTTTTAATAAAAAATAGTTCATTTCATAAATTTTTTTTTGCTATGTCAGGTGACACTTACAAAAGAATAGCTGCATAGTGAAGAGATAAATTTTCTCAAGAGGAGAAAAGTAGGAACATTAACTGGTCACTGTTTAATGAAAACTGAGTGATTGAAAATATCAATATGTTAAATATGCACTGAATGTTGAGTACTGTTTAGAAATTTCTTGTCCTTTCATAGAATTACTTTCATGAATCAAAGAAATCGTTTTCTTAATTGTACATAAAAAAGTCACGTAATTGTTGTATACTCATTCTCACTTTTTTGCGATTCTTAAATAGATTTAGTTAATTACAATGTAGCGATTCACGGATGGATAATTAAAGAGGTTATTCAAGTATTATGTAATTCTATGAAGGAGTGTAAGGCCAAAATTGCTTTGAAAAATCCGATACTTAATACATGAATGGCTCCCTTATTAAAAAAACCTATACTTGAAAAAATTTAGACATACCTAGGAAAAATCTAGAATTGTCAGGGATTTTTTTGTTTCATAATTCGAGTAGACACCCTGATCATTAAAATTCTGGAATGCTCAGACTAGACACTGCAGAAAACCAATCTTCTGCACGTCTTTTTCTGGCATTTGAATTCGAGAACTTGAGTGTAAGAAGAAGGAATTATTTCAGGGCTAATTTCAGGTATTAAAATAAGACTCAGAACAAAAAAGTTTCTTGTGGTACTAAAATGAGACCACTGATGGGCTCCCAGCGTCATTTGTTTTGCATTAAAAATAGCAGAATGAACTTATCCCATTCAAAAACAGGACACGCAGAAAATGCTACTGTTAAAAAAGAGATATCCAGTTCTTACAGTGTTCGTTTTTCGGTAAAGAGCTTTGTGAATCTGAACAGCATTTTCACTTTGGTATATGTGCTATAAAAAGATTTTTTTGCGTTAATCTGTAAATACATTGTAGCCTGTAGGTGTTGAGTGTAGGCTAAAGGAAATTTGTGAAAAAATGACAAAAACTGACACACTACTCAACAGTGCTTCTCACATCTGTATACAAGTAAGTGAAAAACGTTACGCAAATTTAAATTTGAAAAAAAACTAATAAATCAAACACAATTGTAACACATAGATATAAATGATTTCAATAAACGTGACCCTTTCAGTTCGACTTATGTGGCAAAAACTTGTGTAGATTTCAAAGTCTTTTTTTCCTGAAATGAATTCATTACGTATCAAATATGACGGAAAAGTATTTCAAAAAATTATTGGATTTACCCAAAACGTAGTATCTGAGAATATTTAATTTGAAGACGAATTTTCATGGAGCATAAGTTGAACTTTCGTTTGTTTAAACAAGTTAGTTAGAACATTTTGTTCAAAAGTACGAGTTACGGAAAAACTGATTGCACCACTCGATTCTACGGGAAGAATTACACAGAGACGTTGTTGCTGATCATGTAGTATAAATAAACAATTACATGGTGCGACGCCCGCTCACGTGTTTAATTATACTACATGACAAATAGGGTTGAGAAAGAAATTTTCTGACACATGGACTCTATGTAATTTTTTGGCGTAAAATCGAATGATGCTATTAGTTTTTTCGTAATTCACATTTTTGAACAAATTATTTGAACGAAAATTGTTCAAACAATAAAAATTTCAAACTATTCTTCATGAAAAATCGTCTTTTAATAAAATATTCTAATTCCAAAATATCTTTTCTATTATGTCAACTGGCCTGTTCATGGGACCTGATAGATTTAAAAATTGCTTAAAACTTTACAAGTTGATCATAAATTTACAAATAATGACAATTTTTCGTTACTAATACCATTCTAATAATAGATAACAACAATTCTAAGACAAAATAATTTAATCTTTACAACAAACGGATATAATGAAGAATTGATGTAATGAAATACATCATAAATAATATTTCCTTCAAGAATGTCTGCAGTTAGCCTATCCAAATTATAGTTTCCAGAGTTCACCACGAAGAGGTTGCAGTACGATTTTAAACTCCTCTCTCCAGGGAGCTTTATTATTGTGAGTCCCTTCGCCTCTAGCAAATCGGGGTACTTTATTATCGTGAGTCCCCTCGCCTCACACAAATCGAGGTGCTTCATTATCGTGAGTCCCCTCGCCTCTCACCAATTCAGAATTTTCTTAATCCTCATCGCTATCATCATTAATGTGTTGCCAGAAGAATTTTCGACAAATATCTAGCATGAGAGAAAGTTGGAAAAGGGAAGGGATCATAATTGTAATGTGTAGAATTCAATACGAATTGAAACACAGAAACACTTAGAAAAAAAGGGTCTAACAGGCCAAAAAAAAAGCAGGGCAAACTGCCCCATAAAATAAAAAAAACAGAGGCTAAATTACATCACGAAACTACGAAAACGGCCAAACTGACCCAAAAAATTGTAGAGAAAGTAAACTGCCCTTAGAAACTAAAAAGGGGTCCAGAGTGCCTCAAGAAACATAGAAAGCGGAAGGAAAACAAAAGAGCTAAGCTCCTTATGAAAATATACTCGATTTTTGTTGGATAGCAAATTTTAATGTCAGCAACTAATTACGTAAAAGGATCCTCACTCAATTTTCTAACCCGTCTTCGCTACAAAAACTGGCAAAGATGGTCTGCGAGGTTGCTCTTCCGCACTCCTCCTTGTGAGAGGAATCGTCGCATCCATCTTCAGGAGGACTCAGTGTTTTGGGTAAGAGCATGGGACTCGCTATTCACAATTCTTCGGAATGATGCCCAGTTTTATGAACATAACCGTCTTCTGTCAAGTTTGAGTAGCCTTTTCAGCAATCAGTGTGGATCTCTGTTCCCTCAGCTACATGTTTGTTAATCAAAGAAATTAAAGTATCTTCATCTCTTTTATTGTTGGAACATATTTTAACCGATACTGAGAGGCATGTCCCCTGTGGACCATGCCGAGGATCCATGAACCCTTCATCACAAGTCCTCCTTCATATTTCCGGCGACCGATCTTATATTCGTAATTTTCAACGACTTCGCCGACACCACCAATGAGACCTTTCTGTTCAAATTTTTCGTCAGGACGGAGTGCGCATACCTCTCTGCAGAAAGAAAAGCGATCCGCAATAGTTTCTCCAGAAACTTTCTGACCCTTCAAAAGGCTGCTCTCTCTGATGGTTTGCTCAAAACTGAAATTCACTGCAAGGCTGTATGTAATCAACATACATGAGGCTGCAGAAATATGACAATTTTCAAACAATGTATTCTCCGCAACAGTATGAAAGTGAAAATATTTTCCCTTTTTCGGACATGAAAATTTACCGCAGGTTAATTTTGATTCGCTGAGAGCCATTTTCTTTTTATGCTTACAAGAGAATCGTTCCGTTGAAATCTATTCAATATCCCGTAACCACTGAAGTGTCTTATCTCGATCTTAAAAAATGAAACTCAAATTAAAAATGTTGTGTCGCTGATTCATCCTGATGTTAGGTTTGGATCCTTCAATAAAACAGAAAACGAAGAGGAAAAAATTTTCAGAACAAAACCTCTGCACTCACCTTTTGTATTATATAATCGCTTCAGTTCGGTCGACCTGGAAATAATAAGAGCACGTCACCAGCTGCTCCTGAAGTACCGTCAGCGCGGACGGTGAAGAAAGGCCTATAACTTAACTACACTCAAGCCTGTTGCACGTACTAAATTTCGCTAGCAATTTTCTCAGGGACTATTTCTTCTCAAGAAAAAGTACTTGGAATGAAAATTCATATTCTGAATGGCTCTATAACTTTTGTCCAAAAACTTTCCACTTTACTGTATTTACTGAAATAAATTCGAAAAACCATGACTTCTATGGGTTTTCCATGGTTTTCGCCGTGAAAAACAAATTTGCGACAATTTTCACTACCATTTTCGTGATCATCGCATCAAAATACGTGCGTATACGGATTTTCCAAACAATCGAATTAAAGAGAAAATACATACGTTTTTGGTAGGGGCTAGGCATGCAATTTTCATATTTATCATCAAATATATCGAAACATTTCATTCGTACAAAAAAAATAGATTGGACATAAGATTTGTATTTTGACTGAATCTACAACTTTGTTTTACATTATTTAAAAAAAATTCCAATCGTTATCGAGATACACGTGAAAACCCATGATTTGTATGAGGTTTTCATGGTTTTCACCATGAAAATCAAATTTTCTTCGACTCTCGCTATGATTTTCGTAATCAGCGCGTCAAACTACATAAATGTACGGAGTTTAAAAAAATCAAAGGTAAGGGCTATTCGGAACTACATCCCAACGTTCTAACGCTCTTCTTGTTAAGAGGATTTTGTGCTGGAAACTTATTACGTACTTACAATTGCAGCTAAAACATTGCAGTCTCAGAGCATACCGTTTAGATATTTAAAATCAAGCACATTCCTATAAAAAAACGCTGCAAATGCCAAAAATCATGTTAGAGACATGGAAAAAAGGCTTCGGAGATGACCTACCTGAAGCTTCCACATACACTTAACTTGTTGAAAACTTTTTGAAAGTCTGTCTTATGAAACGGAGTCAGACTTTATTTATCTTTTCAACCAGGAAAATGATTACCAATGCCTACCTTCCTTGGCGGAAAAAGTCCTCCTTATACCATCATAGAAGCGGATTCTTATTTTTGTTTAAACAATTTTGTAAATTTATAATACAATACGCATATTAAATAAATCCATTTTATTTAATTTGTTGTTACTATTACACTTGTCTGGCGAAAATTCTGGAAATGTTGTCCGTTTTTCTGTATTGCTTCTGGTTTAGGAGATCCTTATAGAAAACTACAATATGAATCTTTCTAAAGCAAATTTCAGATGACTACCACCTTGATCAAAAAGTTTGAGGACTCTATTTTTAAAATCAAAAATACGAGTTTATTCATCATAATCGATATTGTTCCCTCCAAAGTACTCCCCATCGACTGCAACGCACTTATGCCAGCGCTTGATCCAATCCTCGAAACATTTTTTATAAT
>JAUMHM010084053.1:0-12756 GCA_032362435.1 Melikaiella ostensackeni | reverse complement strand
ATTCTAACCCATAGTAATCTAGGTGATACACATTCATACTTTTTGACATGCTGTTTCGCTCTCTCATTCATAATCAGCCCGACTCCTTGGATACCATATGATTCATTATCTACTCCTGACCAAAGTTCGATTTGGTTCTCTATGTTTCTTACTTGACATCCCTTCTTCTTTGTTTCCGGTACACGCGAAATATCTAGCTTCCCCACGTGCATTGTATCCCGCAATTCCTTTTCCTTAAGATCATTTACACCTCTAGCATTCTAAACACCTAATCTCCCTTCATCGCCTGAAACTTTTCCGAGAACATGCCCTTCGTCAGTAGACGTGTCAATCCTATCCGAGGCTACATTATTATTCGTATTTTCCATTGTTAAAAGTAAACACCGAAATACAACTTGATGCAAGAAATCATTCCATAAGTATAAAATCATGTCCAAATGAAGCAACTAAATCGTTATAAGGTGGAGTGTCCATTAATAACTTCAGACTCACCAAACTTTGGTCATGCAAAGGAAAGTATGAAAACCAAGCCAGAACCAAAGGAGTTATGATCGGTTCGTGGTTGTATACTGAGGAGGGCACCAGTCTTCTGGAGTTTGGTCTCGAAGGTGAGAAAAGACCATTCAATGCATATGTGACAAGAATACTCAACGGTGAATAAAAATTTGACAAGCTCATAAACTTCCCTAAATTCTACTTCTAAAAGCTCAATTTGTAAGAATTTTCAAAAGTTTCTATAACTTCCCATATATTTGCGCAAGATTCAGCACATTTCAAAAATTCTCGAAACAAAACTTCAAGAACTAATTACACTTTGAAACCGAGAAGTTTCGCGGACAGAAACACGAATTACAACTGGAAAATGTAGAAAAAGCCGTATGTATATTTTAAAATAAGCGCACAAAAGAAGTTGACGTGATTTTTTTTTAAATTTCTTTTTTACATTCCGATTCATACCGCCCTTGACAACGATTTTCGTTAGACTGTTCAGTCCAAGATACTTGAGGTTTAATATGACACATTCAAGATGTTCACTTTCGCCTTCAAAACGAGAATTTTAAAAATCATTGCGTGAATTTTAAGGAACCTCTTCTCTTCAAAAACTGAAGCCTTTGGGAAAAATATGTTCACCAAAAAATTAAATAGTACTAATAATAATCTTTTATAATGTTAAATATATGAGATCGAATCCATTTCAAATTGGGCAGGTTCTACACTTGAAGACACATTCTATTAGCTTTATGCGGGGGTATTACAACACATACATTGAGCTGAACTATGCTTAAACAGCCGGTGTGAAAAATTAGATCCACTTTCTTTTGGATATTCCATTGGGAATAGTGAACTTTTGCCACAAAAAAGTGCAAAACTGTTTCCTAGAAGCACTGATTCAATTCCCAGTTGCAATTGTACAACTTGCTCAGGTAAAACTGTCAATGCGCTTCTGCAGCAATAAGGTGCTGTGCGTTTTGTCGCTGTGCAATTAAAGGCACATGTTTATTTCCAAAAATTGATGACAAAACATTCATTTTTGTAATACATTCAGCATCATCTTTTTTATATTTATTCATATTGGAGCGGTTTCAGGACAAACCTTTCGTTTGTATGTGATCAAGTCGGTTAGAAAAAGTGAAATATTGGCAACATTGTTGAGTTAAATTTTAATTAACTGAATTAATTTATTTATATAATTAATTTTTTTTAGAAGTTTGATAAAAATCGGTTAATATCTCTAGTAAGAAACGAAACCTTTAAAGATTAACTCGGATTGAAGATACTGACCGATTTTTTTCGATCTTTCTTTGATTTTCTCGTAAAAATATGTCGAAGGTAATGCAGCATATTAAAATTCGATTAATATATATTTTGCAAAATTTCGATTTTCCTCAACGGACTCCAATCTCGTAACCATGGAAAGATATTTCCAGCTTTTGTTTCCTTTGTGCGACCCCCCATGGTTAGAAGATCAGTGCTGGTCAAGCGGACGGTTTTTTGCCTGGCGCGACCTTCCCATTGTTTAAGATTCAAGCTAGGGAAAAAAATCAAAATTTTGTGCATTATTAATTAATCCAATTTTAACAGGCTGCATTAGCCTCATTATATTACTTCAAGAAAATCAAAAAAAGATTGAAAAAAATCGGTTAATATTGTCAATCCCTGTTAATCTTTAAC
This sequence comes from Melikaiella ostensackeni, assembly GCA_032362435.1. Lineage (NCBI taxonomy): Eukaryota > Metazoa > Arthropoda > Insecta > Hymenoptera > Cynipidae > Melikaiella > Melikaiella ostensackeni. Next base: position 10,584 of record JAUMHM010084053.1, on the reverse strand, counting down.
AATTTCTTTTCTTTCAAATTTATTTTTAAATCAACTATACGATATACGGAATAAAGTCTTAGACAATTTTTCCCCTTTATGGTTTCTTTAACAGAACGAGGAAACAAAATGTGAAAATTTTAATAAATGTCGGCTACTGTCGGATTCAAAGAAACCTTGCTGCAAAACTTGTTTATGGTTCTTTTATATAAACTATAGGTCAGATGCAAAAATGTGCAAAAGAAATTTCATGCATCTGAGCACAATCTATCTAATTCTGAAGACAAATCTGCAAAATATCCATAATCAATGCATGAAAATCAATTATTATAATATGCTTTTCTTGCGTTTTTTTCAAAAACTATAGGGCAGACAAAAAATTGCACCGGACAAAAATTATTGATTTCAATGACACCTAATAGTTCCAAAAACAATTTTCTAAAAATGTCGATAATTTTAGGGGTTACAGCATACTTTATGGAAAAATGTTTAATTAAAAATATCAAGAGAACGACCGTAAATTCGCGAAAGCAGCTACCAAACTCACTAAGATTTTATGAACTTTGGGAAAAAACATACATTTTGTTAATTAAATAAACATAGAACCTCAATCAAATTAGTTCTAGAAGAGAAAATTTCCAGTTTTCTGAAATAAAATAATATTTTTGTAGTATTAAAAATGAACTTCAAAAACTATTTATATTATTATTTTTTAGCATATAAAGAATCAAAATTCCTATTCACTTATCACAGACTTCACAGTCTTTTCCCTATTCCCCTCTTTTGCCCTTTTTCTCGTTTTCAAGTTAAATGCGAACTGAAATAATCAAACCCATTAAGAAAATCCAACTTTTTTTGTTTAAAAGTTTATTCTTTTTGATTGAAAAGTCTACAATTATATTTTTGGTTATCATAATACAATAATATATAATTATATATTGGTTGAAAGTTGAAGTACTTTGTTAGACATTTATTTTTTGGTCAAAGATTCATCATTTTAGTTTGAAGTTCATTTCTTTGATTGAAAATTTATCCTTCATAGTAGAAAATTCAACTATTCAATGAAAAATTTATGTATTTTGTTGAAAATTCGTCTTTTTGGAAAGAATATAATTTTCTTGTTTGTAAATTCAACTGTTTGGTTTAAAATTTATGTATTTTGTTGAAAATCTGTCTTTTTTGGTAGAAAATTAATGTTTTTAAACAAAAATGCAACTGCTTGGTTGCAAAGTAAGCTGTTTCAGTTATGGATTGAACTATTTTATTGAAAATTCATTTTTTTTTTCATCATTCATCATTCATTCATCATTTTTTTTCATCATTCAAGTTGGAAATTCTACCATTTGGTTAAATATTCATATATTTTGTTGAAACTTCGTCTTCTTTGGTAGCAATTTCGTCTTTCTTGGATAAAAAATCAAGTACTTGGTTGGCAGTGGAACAATTTTTTTAAAAATTCATTTTTTTGGTTGAAGTTTCATCATTTAATTTGAAAATTCAGATTTTCTGTTGAAAATTTTTTTTATTTGTTGAAACTTCAAAAATTATGTTAGTAAGTTAATCTATTCTGTTTAGAAATTCCACTGTTCTGTAGAAAATTTGTCTTTTTTGTCTGAAAATTCAACATCTCTCATGAATTTTTTTTCTTTATTGACTGAAAAACCTTTCATGGTTAAAAATTCAACTGTTCCATGGGAAATTCGTCTTTTTGATTTGGATATCCATCTTTTTGGTTGAAAATTGAACTTTCTTATGGAAAATTCGTTTGTTTTTTTCGGTTGAAAATTAATTTTTTTTCTACCTGAAAATTTAAGTATTCCTTTTTTTGTTAAAAATTCATGTATTTTGTCGATAACTTGTCTCTTTGGGTCGAAAATTAATCTTCTTGATTAAAAATTTATGTAATTAGTAAAAAGTTCATCTTTTTTGATAAAAAAATAATTCTACTTGGTTAAATATTTATATTATCTGGTTGAAAATTCAACTCTTTTGTTGGAAATTCATCTCTTTTAGTAGAAATCTGATCTTTTTTGGTTAAGAATGAAACTCTTTGGTAGAAAATTCATGTATTTTGTTAAAAATTCGTCTTTTTGGGTTAGAAATTAGTCTTCTTTGTTGAAAATTTATGTACATGTTTTGTTGAAAATTCATCTTTTTGGTAGAAAATTTATCATCTTCGATATACATTCATATTTTCGGGTTAAAAATACAATTGTTTTATAGAAAGTTTGTCTCTTTGGCTTAAAAGTTAAACATTTTGGATGAATTTCTTTTTTGCTGAAAAATCTTTCTTGGTCGAAAATTTAATCCTTTTGTTGGAAATTCGTCTTTGGGCTCGAAAATTCAATGATTTGGTTGACATTTTTTTTCTTGGTTGAAAATTTAACTCTTTGTTGAGAATTCATCTCTTTTGGTCGAAATTTCATGTTATTGGTTAAAGCTGCAAATTTTTGATTGAAAGTTAATATTTTTTGGTTGAGTATTCAACTATTTTGTTGAAAATTCATGCTTTTTGGGTGCATTTAACTATTTGGTTGAAAATTCGTCTTTTTTATAAAAAATTAATCTTCTGTGTCGAAAATACACATTTTACTTGGAAGTTGATCTGTTTGGATAAAAATTCACCTATTTTGTTGTAAATGCAAAACTTTTACTTGAAATTTACAGAAATATTGTATCGCTGAGAAAACGTACAAGGAATTGCGTATCTCACTTAAAGAATAAGGTTAAAAGTTATGAATATGTGAAGAATAAATCATCGAAAATAAGTGATAATGAAGTTTTGGAAGCAGCTGTGTTAGAATGACTTAAACAAGTGAGAGACAGAGGTGATCCAATATCCAGGCCGCTCATTAAAGGAAAGGCTCTCATCTTAAACGAGAAACTGAACGATCCTCAAACGTTTGAAGTAAGAAAGCAGACAAACAAATAATGACTTTTTACCTTATAGAATTATCCATTAGACCAAAATTAAAAATAATTTATTGCTAGACTGTAAATAGAAAATATACTTTATTTATCATATTCAAAAATTGAAAAATTATTATAATATGTATAATATATCATAATATGTATATATTATTGTAGTATATTTTTTATTTACAGAATTGTGATTTAATTATTTTTAATCTTGCTCCAATAAATAAATCTGTAAGTTCAGAAGCCATTATTTATTTCAAACAAAAAAGAATATTTTTTAGCGTTTTAAACAACGCGCGAAAATCATTCAATCTGACGCCATGCGCGACGCATGCGCAGTACCGGTGGAGCCCGCGTTGGAAGCACTAGTTCATACGGTCCTGGCTTGTTTGCATCGTAGAAATTCATGGAACGGAGTCACGGCCATCGAGGCAGTACCCGAGACCCTCTCTAAATCGAGGTTCTAGTGTAATTGGTAAGAAGTAGATTTTTCGACAACAAAAAATTTCATTCTCTTTACATTACAGCTCGCGCTAAATGAGACAATTTTCAAATTTTTTTGATTTTATTGGTACGAAATCACGTGTCTGAGTTTTTTGAAACTATTTAAGAAAGAACAACGTAAATATTTTTTCAATACACAAAAAAGTTGGTAATTTTTTTGAGAATCTGCAAAAATCATGAGTTTAAACCGTAAAGCGCTTTGTTTATTGAGGATATTTCAAGCAACGGAAAAATTCCAACGAGAAAGTTGTTAATTGAAGTTCAAAGAAGTTTTATGGAAAGTTTTAGCCCAATCGGAATGATGGTTGAAAAATTATGAAAGTTTTAAATTGCAAACGGCAATCTTGACGTTTCCCTATGCGCGTGCCTCCTCGGCTACGAACTTGTTGCATTTTCGTCACACTCTTCAGTTTCTTCGGCATCTGTGCGGCGAAGTGCTACTTGAAAAAAAAATTTTCAAATAATTTTTTTCCTCTAGCGCTTAAATAATTATAAAAACTTGTTCTATCCTATACTTTGGCCGCTTCTAATCCAATTCAAGGTGAAGGACTCTGCGAAAGTTTTGGGAGTCTAAGCGTAGGCTAAGAGAAAAAAGAGGTTGGATTTTGCAATTCGTAATTGTCATAAATCTCCACTTTTTTATCAGGAAACACAATTCATACGAACTCTTTACTAATTTGGAAGTTTTTTGGCCCTCGCATTTTGCCTCTGAAACTTTTTTCAGGATCCTGCAGAAAATCTTCACGAAGAGGAACAAGTATTTCAAATGATTTCCATATATTCAGCTTTAGTTTCAATCCGTTCTAATCTTTTTAATTTTTGCGAATATGTGCAAAATTCCTATCGTACTGGCAATAGGAATGTCCTCGAACTTGAAACACATATTTCATTTCACTTTATAAATAAATAGCCAGTAAATCAAACAATGAAGCACTGTGTACTTTTTACTTTATTTTTATTTTATTTTGTTTTATTTTTTTTCTACACTATTTTTGTGAAGACATGTAAATTTTCAGTAAAGATTTTTCTCCACAGCAGGATTCAATAGGTTTAAAAAGTCTCTCTCGGATTATAATACCTTTATCACCGTTTCTTTTTAGCTTCAGACTTTGTAATGTATTCTTTTCCCTGAGGTAATAACGAATAATGCTATCAACTTCTTCATAAAAATAAAAAAAAATTACCTCAAGCTATCTATGGATGATTCTTCAATAGAATTATTGAAGAAATCATGAATAAAAAATAGTTTCAAAATATTAGATTTATGATAGAAGTTTATCTAAAATTCTCATTAACGGATTCCAATCGTACCTGATTTTTGGAACGGTTCTGTCTATTTTTAATCGATAACTCTTCACGCCTACTTATTTTTATATTTTGATTCATTTTCAGGTTCTTTTTTAAATTAATATACCTTCAAATCGTCCGCTGCAATACATTCATAGCCGAGGAGGCACGTGCATAGGGCAGCGTCAGGATTGCCGCTTGCAGTTTAAGATTTTCATAATTTTTTGACGATTAAACCGATTGAGCTAAAACTTTCCAGAAAACTTTTCTGAACCTTAATCAACAACCTTCTTGTTGGAAGTTTACCGTCGCTCAAAATTCGCTCAATAAACACAGCGCTTGAAGATTGAAACTCATGACTTTTGCAAAGTCTTTTAAAAAATTAACAACTTTTTTCTTCATTAAAATATCTACGTTTTTCTTTCTTAAACTGAAAATTGGAATTTAAGAAAATGATAAGTTTGTGTCCCCTTAAGGCCCCAAAAATATTCGCTCCTGACTTTTTAAAAAGAAGTTATAATTACTTCGTAATTATAAAAATTTCGTGAAAAATGAAAAATAAAGTTTATCTTTTCTAGTAATTTTCTTCTTTTTTTGGGGCATAGGTCCTGTGAGTACTTCTAAACAAATTTTTAAAAAAATGGAACTTTTCTAGTACTTTTGTTCCTGTTTCAAAATGTAAACAATTTCAAGAAAAGTTGGTACTTTAGTGAGACTTTTATTCAGAATCCTAAGGGGATCCCTTAACTCAGGATATTCTCATGTATCAACTTAAAAAAGTATTGTCTTGTCCTTCATTTGTCAATTGAATAAAAAAAACTCTTCAAATGTTTTCCCACAAGTGAAACTGCCTGCTTTACTAAAATTATAGTTGAATCAATAGGGCAAGAAATAAAATCACACTTTTTTCATATATATTTTCTTAATTGAAAAATATAATTTTCCACCTGAAGTTTGTTTCAAATATTACACGCGGACTATTGACCATCAGGCATTATAATTAAATTAAGAAACATTATAAATTGATTTTTCATGTAATCTCAATTGCTTGCAATGTTTTGATCTGATTTCAGAGTACACATGACATTGTATTCTAATTCTACATTTTTCTTGAATTTTACATTAATTGTTTTCACCTCTGAATTGGTTTGGAGGTCTTCTTGTTCGATTCCGAATAGGTCCTAGTACACCTGGAAAAGGTGAGAATATTCCTAACCGCAGGGCTTCTAGATACGAAATTCGCTTGGTCGACTGAGTTTCTATGTCTTGTACAATCATATCGCTTTCATTATTATATATTGGACGAATATAACCATTCGGGCTATACCATCCAATGATGGTACCACCCAATGCTACAACATTCAAATAATCACTGACTGGAACTCTTCTATCATCAGCCTTGTAGTAAACGCCAGGAAGCTCTGCTTCTGAAGCTTGAATTATTCTGGAATAAGAGATCGGTCTACCGGGGCAAACTGAAACATAGAAACAAACTTTTCAATGTGAAAAAATCTTGTATAGTTATTTAACGTACATATTATGCAAAGGAGGGGTGTCAATAAGAGGATCTTGTCGAACTCGATGACATCCAATCATATTACTTTGTACTAAGTTTCTCTTTCACGTCATAAATCAAATATGTATGTTTTGGGAATGGTTGAGAATAGGCTCAGATCGAAAACAAGAACTGAAGTGAGACATAATTTCGGTGCTATTAGAGCTAGAGCAAAATTGAATCTGTTATAGTATATTACAATACGAGTAGTGTTAGGCACGTCTTTACACGGGGAGATCAATGTTTGCAGGACGAGTTATAAAACCTCGAGCCGCCTTTGGCGGCGCGAGGTTTTATCACGACTTCTGCAAATATTGAGCTCCACGTGAAAAGACGTGTGTAAAGCTACGAGTAATGTACGATATTTTATTCGAAATCAGCATTTTATGTGCCTGCAGGGCCGTCTAAAAAATGGTAACTTTTACTTACAATGCTCAGGAAATGACTTATTTTGGAAAATGAATTTTATTTGAAAACTTACGTGACACAGAATTTTATAAAAAAAAGGGTCATATTCAGAAGGCTATAATTTCGGTACTATTAGAGTGAGAACAATGTTTTTTTATATATACTGAGAATTTAGTCTCCTTTGATTAACTTACTGGAAAATTTCACCTGTAATGCTCAAGGAATGAGTTGTCTTGGAAAACGAGAAATTTTATATAAAAAATTGACGTGTTACAGAATTTTATAAAAAAGGTTCATATTCAGAAGGCTGTAATTTCGGTACTATTAGAGCTAGAGCAATGTTTTTTATATATACTCAAAATTGAGTTCCCTTTAATTAACTTACTGGTAAATTTCACTTGCAATGCTTAGGAAGTGATTTTTTTTGGGAAATGAGAAATTTTATTTTAAAAATTGATGTTACACAAAATATCATTTAGAAAATGGTCATATTCAGAAGGCTATCATTGCGATGTTATTAGAGCTAGAGCAATACTTTTTTTTTTAATTTCCCTCAAAATTAAGTCTTCTTTCATAAATTTACTGGCAATTTTACTAGAAATGCATCGGGGATGAGTTATTGCACAAAAATTAGATTAAAAAAAAACTGTTTGCTCGAAATTGATTTCTGAGGGCCATAAATCCTAAACTTTTAGAGATAGATCATTCGATTTCTTTTCATATTGCACGAAATTTCATACACTTCAATTCTTGTACATATATTAAAACATCATATTATATTGTACTTACCAATAGAATAAACAAAAAACACAAAAACGAAGAACAGACTACCAACGATCTTCATTTTTTTTGGAGAGAAAATTGATATACGACGAGATTCGTGATCTTAGTGTGACTGATGAATATTTTAGAAGAAATTTCAATATAAATTTGCTCCAAGTGTCGCTGAAATTCAAGAATATTGACATAAAACGCCGTATAATCTTTTAAAAATACTTCATTGTGTTTATCTTTAAAACTCATAAATTTTGAGCTGATTATCACGGCGATAATTTTTGGTATGATATCAGAAACTGCTACGTTGCAAAAACTGCGAGCAATTGTGACCATAAATGGTAACAAATATGAAAGAGGGACATAAATATTATTTCATTACTTCCTAATATTAATTTTAAATAATTCACAGAAAAAACAATTTATCTTGACACAAGAATTTAATATAAGAAGTTAATTAAATTTAATCTAAGAATTTAATTAAATTCAATCATTCAGAATCATAATATGATCTCACTCAGACTGTCTTTTCACGACGGATATTCTTACAGTATGAACTTAAACAAATATTGTTTTGACAGACTTTATTTCGACAAATAATTAAAACATTTAGATTATACTCGCAATATACAAATGTATAATTTTTTAATTGAAAATCAAAACATTTATCAAAACTTAAAAATGAAAAATAAACTGAGGTAGATTTCTAAAATCTGACAAAAGTTTCTATGATCAGCATAAAAATATCACTGAGAGACTTTTAGTTAGGGTAAATCATAAAAATAAATTTCGTAGCAGTAGAACCACGGTTTTCGTGCGTGAGAAGCGAGCTGGACGTTGCTGTTTTTTGATCGGATTCTCCGTCGGAGGCAGCAAGTCTGAGTTGTTTTCCATCTGTTACGAGCTTATTCCTCCGTCACGACGTTTTTTCTCAGTTTTTTCCTCCGTTCAATAAGCAACAATGTCCGGCCCGCTTCACATGACTTGAATCCGCGATTTTCCACCATGCGTTGAAAAAATATCGTATGCACCGTGGGATGAAGCAGGCGTATTTTATCCCTAGATGCATAATATACTTTTAAATGTCTTTTCTTTCCAGTGAAACTACATACTTCAATAAAATTGTATTTTAGTTGAATCAATAGGTCAAGAAATGAAAGAACATATTTTTCATATATTTATCTGATTCATTAATTTATTTTACTCATTTTGGAATGTAACTTTTCGCCTGCAGTTGGATTAAAATATTATAAGCACGTCATTGGCCATACAAATAATATGGCGATGGTAGTGGTCGTAGTACAGTTCTAATTATATTGTATTCTTTCATTTTTTCATCTGAAATTCGTTTCTGAACCTAATTCTTCTGAATCTACTTCTGAATTCTAATACAATGATATGGCCCTCTCTTTCAAAAATTGCATAGACAGCAGGAAGCAATTTGATAAAAGACAAAAGACGCTGTTAACAGGAACTTTGGACCCGTGCGAAAACTGCTCCCCTCCACTACTGAAACTTCGGATGAAAGTTTTTAATGTTAATAAATTTTGTAGTTATTTAATATACATATTACACAAAGAGGGAAATACAAAGAGGGAATATTTTCACAATTCACAAGATGCAGTGGAGGAGATAAGCTAATTTTTGAGAAATTTGTATTTCATTAATCGGTGTTTTCCCCTTTGAAGGGAAATGGTCGTAGAGAAGTAAAGATATTGATATTGATTACCATGCAAGCTTGTAAAGATATGTCTTACCGAATTGTGTTTATCTGTGAAATTTTTTAATTAATAAACCAATCTGCGCAGCAGTGATTTTTGCTACCATAGTAGGAACTGTTGTGTTGTAAAAACTGCGACCATTTGTAAACATAAATAGTTACAAATGGGGGAAAATAAATATCAGTTAATTTGTAATATTAATTTCAAATAATAGATTGGAAAAAATTTCCTTGACACAAGGATTTTTTTATGTTTCCCACGAAGTAATTGTATGAAGACCGGACTGTGTGATACGAAAACGATATAATAAATAAAATAAAGGAAGCGGATTGAAATCCTACGCTAAGACTGCGCCATGACTCCGCAACTAAATTTTTTATTGCCAACAGCTCTAATACGTTTGAAACTGGTTGCGATAGACTCAAGGGTGAATAATTAGGTCAACACGTTGAGATTTATTGACTTGAATTACCCCCAAGGACTTCCGATCACCATTTGAAATGGTCTCAAAATACGTCTTTCGCCTCCCCAAACAACGTATCCAAAAAGAAAAAAAAATTGCAGAAGATGAAAGTTCCTTGCTGCAAATAATTTGAATGGAAGTAAGATGACGGATCGGCGAGACTGTTGACGTCTTGAGTGGATGGATCGACTCAGAGATGACTTGCTGGATTAGTACGATTTCAGCATTATCCCTGCTCGCAGGTGTTACATGGCGAATTTTCACACTTTGTGGTGCCAGAAACACTCAAAGCTTTCGCGCGTGTCGCAACAGAGGCTGCGAAACCGCGCCGAAAACCTCTAGCAAACAGGATATATACGCAGAACGCTTCCCCAACCGCTGCAAGCACAAGCCGCAGACGAAGAAAAGAAAGCGGCATTAAGACCAACCGCGAAAATCAGGCATCTCCAGAGAGATGATAGCGATTTCGGGACGAGGAGAAACATCAACATCCAGGTTTTTTCTAAGCCCTAAGATCTGGCTGAAATGGATGATGCCCTTCGTAAGGATCTCTCGGAGGAGTCCGACCTCTGGACCAACATTGTTCAGTTTATGATGCAGCGAGACCTTTGGCCGATTCAAATTGAAGGACAAAGTCGACGATAGATCAAAAGATCAAAAGGCGCTTGCATCAACTGAAGAAGAAAATTGGCTGGGCTAGACATAATGCGTCTCGTATTCATTGTGTGATTGACTACATAACATCTGGTAAGCCTTTTACGGTGAGGGTCCAAAAGTTCGCTCACGAACTGAGGATCTACCAACACACATTGAACAAGTCAAGGCTGCTGACGATCAAGCAGCACATTGTTGACGAATAAGGATTTTATCTGACGCCAGGAGGAGAATACAGAAGAAGGAGAAATGGGTCAGGGAGAATCAACAGTTTCTCGCTGACCCATCGCGCCTCTTCCGCGATCCCCCTGTTTCTGTCA
>JAUMHM010084052.1:0-12757 GCA_032362435.1 Melikaiella ostensackeni | reverse complement strand
TAGAGCATCCTTGAGATGCTGTGTCCCAGAAGCATAGATCTTCAAGTCATCCATATAAAATATATGAGTGACCTTATACTCACGATTATTAGATCCGCCGCAGAGGTACCCATGAGAATTGCCTAGTGCGAGAGATAGTAGCAAAAGTGTCATGCAAAAGAAAAAAGTGCTGATGGTGTCACCTTGAAAGACGCCCCTCTGAAAGGTGACGCTGTTAGTTGTGATACGCTGTTTTCCACATGAGATAGTGAATCTGGTTTTCCAAAGGGGGATCAATCTCTCTATGCATCCCACTATTTGTGGATCAACCTTTAAGTTTTCCAACAGACAGATGATAAGTCTTTAGTTCCTTGGGTTGGACAAGACGCCTTTCTTCGGTTGAAGTGTAGGCGTCCTATACTATTCACTACGGAATAGGCGTCTCCGACTTTCTATATGAGGTGAAGATCCTCGCCAGATGTTGGTTTTTAGAAGTAAATTTCATCCACCAGAAGTTCTTGATACCATCCGGTCCGGCAGCGGAGACGTTCTGTGTGCCCCTCAGTGCTTTCTTCACCTCTTCGACAGTGATTGGTGGACATTGTTTCTTGGACGTTATGAGGTTGTTGCACAGTTCCTTGAAACGCATGATGTTCTCAGTATCTTCATGCAATGGGTATTGAACTTCGTAAATCTTTCTCCAAAAAGTCTCTGCTTTCTCGGACCCATCCCTCCCTCTTCTGTATTCTTCTTCTGGCGTCAGGTTATGTAAACAGTCACACACTGAATACGGGACGCGTCTTGTCTAGCCCAGCCAATTTTCTTGTTCAGTTCATGCAAGCGCCTTTTGGTCTTTTGATCTATCGTCGGCTTTACCCTTCGATTTGAATCGGCCAAAGCTCTCACCGTATCATAAACTGAACAAGTGATGGTCCAGAGGTCAGACTCCTCCGAGAGATCCTCGCGAAGGACGTCATTTATTTGAGCCAGGTTTTGAGGAGTCAGTGATGCTGCTAGGAACATTTTTTCAGGGCGCCTTGCGGTAACCATTTGCCTTTCACCTCAATCATCTTTAACTTCATCGTAAGGCAAGGGAACCTAATCCGGATCGCGGATCATTGCATTGAGTTGTCGAAATAGAGATCTAGAAATCTAGTCCTAGATTCTTGATTAATAAATCGATACAAAAGCAAGAAAGAACTGTCACCCCAAGGCGCCCTGGAAAATTGTTCCTAGCAACGTCAATGACTCCTCACTGTCGTCGACTCTTCGGGCGGTCAGTGGAGATGGAAGCGCACACACATGGTATCAGAGGAGCCCTTTTCCTCTTTCGGAATGGCTGATATAAAATGTAGCAGCATGAAGAAATATTTATTAGGATACAATTTCATTTTAATTAAATTCAAGAGAACATCCTATACATCTACAGATTTCCCTAATACCAAATTCAGTCTATCAATTGAAAATAATGAGTAAAAAAATATGTGGCTTGATCGAGAATCAACCTATTCAGATTATTCCATTTTTCAAAAAAATAATTCAAAACATTAACATATTTTTGAAAATTGCTAGTTTACTCAAATTTGTATACTATATTTAAATAAAAATAGATATCTTTTCGTAAATTGAGTTGAACATTATTACCCTAATTAAAAGAAATCTTAATAGTATTCATAGGCAACCCTGCAGATTGGACAAACCTTTGCTTAATGTCTCTCCTAAAATTTCTTAAAGATCGAAATGAAAGCTTGTTTCTCATGGAAAATTTTTTGTGTACTAAAAAAGAACACCCAAAAAGTTCACAAATCAAAAATAGACTTCGAGTCTACCCATTTTTTAGGCTCATTAGAGACGATTGTACAATAAATGTACAACAAAGAGAAAAAAGAGGGAGAAAAAGGAAGAGTCAACCAAAACCAACCTCTCACTCTTTCTTTTCGCCGTCTTTTTTATACTACTGGGGACAAACATGTTTCGAAGCCAATTTATACTTCCCCATCAGGGGTAATTTATAGGAAAACTACAGTTATGAAAAATTAAACATACATTAATTGAATTCAAATATTACCTGATAATAAAAGTAAAAAATTTATTATCAAATGTTGTCTGGTCTGTCTTTCCATTTTCTTATCTACATCAAAAATCTGTCAGATTGAAATAAAATTCACTTTCTTATGAAAATTTTATTGTTTTAAAATTGAAAACACCAGAAAGTTGTGTATCTGTGCATAGCAACCTTTTTAACCAAATTCAAGATAGATTCCTCAAATGTATTGGTATCATTAAGGGTTTATTTTCATTTTTTATTTTGTTATATTTTTTATTTTCTTAGAGTCAAGATATATTTTCTTGTTAATATGAAATATCTTTTCTGGAAAAACACATGAATCTTGCAGTTTATCAATAAATCCCTCTGTAATGCATCCAATCTCAGTTTTTACTAATCGAATGAATTCTTTACTGCTTTTCACCGGTCTTTTAATAACATTCATCATAAAATCACATTACCCTAAATTTTTGTCAATTTCACTGAAAACCATAATACTAAAAACAGGAAAATCAGAATAGATTAAATAATTTTTTTAACTTCCTGCGTAGAAAATTGTAGTTGTATAAAAATTGTAGTGCCAAAAATTGTAATCCAATGTTTTGTGAACAATTCATTACTACAGTAATTGAACAAACATTTCAATTATTTATTAAAAATTTTGAAATGTTGTTAATTTTCTTTTTCTTTTTAAATATAGAGACATTAATCCACTTCCTTAATATAAATTTTTATTTATGAGAAGGAGATTCTTCACAGTGAAAATTCTTTTCGATTTTAGCCGGGAAGAAACTTCAGAAATGCGACGTGTAGCTATCAGAAGCTGGCCGTAAACTGACATAGACTGTCTACAATGAACCTTGAAGAAAATCTCACATTTAAGGAGATTATTTCAAACGGTCTTTGACACATTACCAGTCAAAAGTAACGAGTTAACGTTATCGTTACTCCCTAAGAATTTGTAACGCGTTACTGTTACTGGCAAAAAGTAACGCGTTACCTTGACGTTACTTTTATGATTAAATTTTTAATACATCATTTTAAATTATCAAAAACTGTACACAGTTAATTTTTTTGATAGGAAAATTTTTAAAAATTAACAATTGACTGATTTCATATGAATTCGGGCAGTATGACCCCGGTAATGTGATGGAACTGTTTGTGGCTAGAATATATTGTTTTCCAAGATCTACTTGAATGTTTATGTGAATTATATAAAAATCAACAGAAATTTTCTCTAGAATGTTTTATCTTGGAAATTTTATTTGCACTACAAATAAACTAATTAAGAGTTTTAAATTGATAATCTGTTTATTGTTTTTAGTTTACACATTTTCTTTTTAATTTGCGTATTTTTGTCCACTTATTTACAAAAAAATGAAATGTTTGTAGGCTTATTTCTTTTACGCAAATTAATTAAAAGATCAAAAATCTTTTCAGGTTTTGAAACCAGCGACCAGCCTAAACCCTCGTAAAAATCTTATGCTCGAAGAATGTCAGTAGATTTCAGGAAACTATACAGAATGTCTTAACCCAAAAATATCAAGATTTAGAAATTAGTCCAAAGACACAAAAATAAGATAGTAAAATATTTTCATCCACAAATATGAAATTCAATTTCAATTGTATTTAATTATTATACCTCAATTATGTATATCCTTCTGGCAACTTTATTTTATTTATAAGTACCAGAATTAAATTTTAATTATATTAACAGTATAGTTGAAAAAAATGTATAGTTATTATTATAATGGGATAATGGCTGTTATCCACTGTTTCCTCCGTTTTTATCATTCGGAAAGCGATGTCCTCCTTCATTTTTGCACCCGAATGCCACACACATACCTGGCATTTTGAAAATAATGCCAAAAAGAAACACCTCAACACTGCGTTATCACGGTCTAATATAATGCAACTAGCAGACGATACCGCCGTGTATATCTCCACGCGCACCAGCGACCCTAGCGGCCGTAAGTGTCAGTCGCCGTCCCCATAGTTTCCTGAAATCTATTGGCATTCTTGGAACAGATAATTTTCACGAGGGTCTAGGACTGGTTATTTTCTCTCTCTCAAAAAAACGTGTTTGTTTGCCTGAGCCACTACATGGACGAGTTCAGTCTTATGAATTCTGTCATTCAGTGCAGTTCGTGTTTCTTTAATCTTTCTTCCCGGTACAAAATTTTTTCATAATTTGAAAAAATTTTATAGTAAAAAAATTGACAAATTTTACAAACATTCTTTTGAAAATAATTTAAAAATTTTGTTTAATTATTGTCAAGGTGAATGTGTTTGCCGAACTTTGGATTGCAAAATCTTGGATATGGTATGCAGGAAATTATATCTAAAAATTATTTCTTTTCTTACTTTCATGTCTTTGCTCATATAATTTTCAGTATAATTGATAGAGAGAAAGGTTTGGCGGAATGTGATTTTATGAAAGATATAACTGAAATTCCTGTATAATAATAACACAAGAATTTATTCAGTTAGTAAAAACTTAGATTGGATGCATTACAGAAAGAATTATGGATAGAATGCAATTTTCATGTTTTTCCAAAACAGATGTTTCATATTAATAAGAAAATATGTTTTGACTTAGGTAACTTTGAATGTGAATATCAATAAAATCAATAAATATATTTGAATTTAGTAACAAAGAAAAGCTGCCATGCACATATACACAATTATTATATGTTTCATTATCCATAACTGTAGTTATCCTATTAATTACCCCTGACGAGGAAGTCTAAATTGGGTCCGAAACATGTTGGGTCCCCAGTTGTATAAAAAAGACGGAAAAAAGAAAGAGCATGAGGATGGTTTTGGTTGACTCAAAGTCTATTTTTGAATTGTGAACTTTTTGGGTGTTCTTTTTCAGTACACGAAAAATTTTCATAAGAAATTAGATTTTAATTCGATTTTTAAGAAATAAAATTTGAATATCAATTCCCGAATAAACTGTTTATGAATTTTTCAAGATTTAGGAAAGAATTTTTGTGGTTAGGAGAAGTATTTTGAATTTTTCTGATACGGGGAAGTACTTTTACGGTTTTTAGGATCGTAGTTTCATAAAACTATACTTTAAGAAAAGAAGTTCATTTTCAACTTATTTGTGAATATATATATTTTTTTTATTAAAAAAATTCATATGTTTTAACTTTCTTATAATTTAAAATTCTTGAATATTCACTGCGAAAAATTCCTTATAGAAATACTAATTCTGTTGAACTTAACAGATCAGGTCAATTTTTGGTTAGACTCAGGTAGTATGATTGTATTTAAAACAAATGTTCTTTCTCAAGGGTTTCCGGGGGGAGGGGGGATACCTCGACCTTTCAATTAGCCTAAGAAACTGTATCCCATCTGTCCATTGTACTTAAATTCTAAAATCTAAATTTGCAAATTAATAAAAATTTTTCCCTTTTATCCTCAGACGATTTAAAAGAATAGTTGAATTGGTTGGAAGATTATATAGAACCGTGAAACATGGTCGTACAAATGTGGATCAAGACGTATGAACTGAGAAGACATATTTTAATGAGCAACAAAACTCAAGCCGATGACTACTTCAAGAAATATAGATGTTTGAGTTTAACTGAAGGCTCGAAACTGGTAATTATAACAAAAAATTAAAGCTATATATATATATATATTTCTTGCTCATATTTTTATTTCACTTTTATTTCTACTAGATTTTATTGTTGATCTTTGATTTACATATGAATATTGACTTCGATTTACTTTTTCCTGAACAAGGAAATCTTCTCTTTAAAAAATAGATTGAGATTCGTCGGCAAATTATACCACTACTGAAAATCAGTCTAAAATCTGAAGTAGACCAAGAGTTCGAAAAATATTGCACTCTTCAAAATGTAAGTAATTATGAATACGGCTTGGGATAATAAAAAATTGTCACTAATTGAAATTAAAGAGGAGTCAGTCTTCCATAGTGGCTTGACCAACTTTCATGTGACGCAAAATGTTGCGTTAATAATCAGTGTACATATATTGAATGTATCATGCATAATTGAAACCATATCTTTATTGTTAGGCAAATAAATGATGAAAATAATTTTTGATTTGTCGAGTTTCTTTATTTTAAAACCTGTTATGCTTGCATTAAAATAACAACCATGCCCGTAGAATAAAAAACTTGAAAATGTAGGTATAATATGCTGTATGAGATCGCACCTTTTACTATGAACCCAACATACTAGTTACATTGGGCATGCTAGAGAATCTCGTAATACGATAGGATAAACCGATAATTAAAATAAGAGCTTTCAACATGGATCCACCGAAAAAATTACCATGCACATGGCATAAGGTTTTTTTCAGTAAGGAACTGCAGGAAGTAAGGGAAGGGCCATCCTTCCTATTTACCTATGCAAAAATTGCTATGCCCATGACATAAGGTGCTTTTCGGTAAGAAACTGCAAGTAGTAAGGGAGAGCCATCTTTCCTATTTACCTGAACAAAAATTACCATGCTACATTGCACGAAATCGTGTAAACAATAAAATTTGCTCAAAAAATTATATGAATAATTACACTAGTTCCCGAGTTTTCTCTCCGTGCAGAGGTAGAAACTTTTATTTCTAGGTAAAAGCAATGGACTTTGACGATATTTTAAATTGCAAACTCTATCATTCAAAAGCTCAATTTCAAGTATTGAAATGCGAAAGATAACAAACATCTAAAATGATTGAAGACTGAAAGCTGATTTTCAGATTTACTTTTTAAATTGTAAATACGTAAAGTATTTACGTATTCACGCTCTTAACGCTTTTTAACTTCTTTTAACGTGGAAATATTGAGTAGACATTTAAGCAGTATTATTTAAATAAATATTAAAACGCGACATCTTATATTAAATTTGAAGCACTGAAAAAGAGCAACAATAATAATCATACCGGAATTAAAAATAATTGCAGGATACGCTCATGCGAGTCAACGGTAACGTAGACGTCTCCCTTCACCACTTGAATGACTTTGCTAAGGATCAGTGAACTTCTTTTCTGGTTCAATAAGTTCGATAACTTCTTTCTGTGGAAGAGAACTCACAAATAATAGTATTTAACATACAATGAAGCAATTTCCGGTTTTCTAAAATCTTTCAAATTAAATAGTAATCTTTAATATTACGTAATAGTTCGCTTGCATACATGGAATTGTTTGAGGCTTCTTATTCGATCACTAAAGTTAAGCAGTGATTGGTTCGATTATACTCATATGGAAACAGGCGTACTAGATGGGGTGTATTTATCAGCTCATTCAGCAGCACATAAAAAACAGAAATAATTTTTTTTCGAGTAATTTCCAAGAGGGTAAAGCTGAATTTCTCCGTTCGAAACAAAATAGATACAATAAAGTTGACATGGTAACCATACCCAATCCCGTGCAGAAATCTTGATGTGGGCCTAGTAAGGTTCTGACCAGTTCGTCCTACTTCTGGTGTGACCCTGATCGGATAAACTTAGATGGGTCACACATGGAGTGTAACGCTTTTGCAAATAAATACCCTACTTAGGAACAACTTGTGGGGTCATTTCCAGATTTTTCAAAGCTTACCCTAGTTTCTAAAATTATTATAATGGTACTGAACAAAGACGCTTTTCTGATTTAAAAGTACTTATATTACTTCCTCACCAAAAATACACTTTTTCTCAGATTATTTTGAAGGCTGAAGGTTTGGAAAAAACATGTTGCCATCTGATACATATATGTTGATTGTTGATCGATGAAGAGGCCGAACATCTCTCAGCACGTTATGCTGGCACTTATTTCCACTCCAACAAATCAAATTAATATAACTCATTCACTTTTCACTTTGAACAATGATATTTTCTCACTTAAGCTAGAAAAACAACCAAAATCGGAATGCATAACTATTTTTACTTTTTCAGTCTGGTATAGTTATAAAAATGAATTTTAACTTTATACGCAACTTTCTTTTAAGTATAAATAATGCTGTTTTTTAATTTATATAGTCAATTTTTCATTAAAATATTATTTGAGTGGGGATATTAGTTTAATGTCAATGAAATTAAAAATAATACAAAAATTAAGGAAAAATCAATAGGTTAGGTTGGAAGGTTAGGTTAGGCTAAGTTAGGTAACAAGGTATCTCTAATGAAAACCAGACATAGGGCAAGACTCGCCAAACCCCCACAAACGAAATTTTTACTTTCATTCGTATCTAGATGTAATCCAATCATTTTTTAGTCGGATCATCAAGAATATGTTCGTAAATAATTAAAGATACCTCTATTTTAAAGCCCCATTCATGCTCGATTATAATTTAACATCTTTTAGTCAAAATATAAATACTGGTCAGGGCCTTGTCAGTGCCCTGTTTTAAATGGGCTAAGTAGGGCGATTTCTGTACGAGATGTGGTGGGTAAATCTTAGCACGTGCAGGTAATTTTTGTTGCAGCTAAAGATTGCTCTGAAATCAGGATAAAGATTACACTTTGTTCTTTCTGTGACCTTTTAAGTTCTAACTCTATAAATATTACGTTTCATAAGTATTGTTTGATAAAAATTTATTAAAGTAAATGATTCATTCATAATCAATACTTATTTCAATCAAATATTAACAATTTAATAACTTTTCAAAAAGCGGGCATCATGTGAAAATGCGTACTTTTCGTCTTCAGAGAAGGTGCGCAAGAGGAAGGTCAACGTACGAGTTAAGAGAGGTCAACATACGAGTTAAGGGTGGTCTTGATCGTATCGCAAAAAGAGGGCAATTTCATTTCAAAATCTTCAAGTGTCCGGAAGAAAATGAAAGTAGGAACATTGAGACCAATAAAACCTCCAGGCACTGGATCCTTTTTCGGCTCTTACATCGTCCAGGACTTTTCTGTGGACGAGACAATGGCGTAGTCACATGAAGTGAGGATAAAATTTATCTCAAGAGTAAAAAAAAAATTATATTTACATAAATCCAAGTGAAGAATATTTCAAAATTTAATATTATCAAATTTGGAGACATAATAATAAATAATTTTATGAAAGTTCCTATACACTTTTACGTAACCGCATACATCCAAAATTTACGAAATTTGTAACTGATTTTTGCAAAATATTCATACGAATATGAAATTGCAACTGACTTTTTGTGAACTTATCTTAAATTACGAAAAAAGTTAGGTACGCAATTTTCTGTTACATATAACGGTATAAAACTTCCTTTACTCGAAACGTCAAATTTCGTTGACTTGTTGTAAGTTTTGGAATATTCAGATACGTGCAATGTATCAGAAAATTCCGTTTGTCGACACTGGATATTATGAAATTTGTAACTGAATTTTCCTAAATTTATCTTAATAGTACGAAACATGTAACAGTAATATACTTCAGAAGTCAGAACATGTTTCGCAAAATTAGGACAGAAATTTTCTAACTGTCTTTAGAAACACTGAACGTTGATCCTCTTTAAACTATAGCTTGAGTCGAACACTCCATATTTTGAATTTTAGCCTTGAAAAAGTAGTATCGAATTATTTTTATATCATGTTTATAACCGCTTTTTTATAAAAAAACGTGTTTTGCAATGGACTGAAGATTTTTGAAAGAAAATTCAACTACGCCAATGTCCGATTAAATGAAGTACTCGGCAGAAATAGCGAAACCATCCCCGAAGGTATCGTATAAAAGTGAAAGGAACAGGCATCCTCTTTACAGAAATTGCACCTCACAGTTTCATCCTGATCAATTCTCGTTTATCGAAATCACCCTATTGCCTCAACCCATGACATATTTAGTTATATTTATATTTAGCTATTATATATTCCAGAAATACAATTTTTAGTTAGAATGTTATTCAAATTTTGGCTGCCTCTAGTCGTCCCGAAAAATTGGAGGAGCTGGAAAAGGGATGGACTACTTGTCCCGAAATTTCGGGACGACTAGCCAAATTCATGAAAAATATTTGATTACCCATCCCGAATTTCGAGATGACGAGACACTTCGTTAAATTTTATATATATTTTACAATCGTACATAATGCATATTATTCTTCGACGAAAGTTTATTTAAATATATATTAATGACACTTTTTTTTATATGGATTGGATTGTGAATAATTTTGGGTTGGATTTTTATGCAAGATATGTTGATGATTCTGTACCTTTTTTACATGTACACAATGTAGATACCATACTTTATGATATGTACATCCAAGATTACAGTTCACTGTAGAAATTGAAACAGAAAGTAGATTACATTTTCTTGATTTGACTTTAATAAAAACTGATGAAAATTATATTATCACTGATTGGCACAGAATAACAATTTGTTCAGGAAGGCCACTAAATCTTAATTCTGATCATTCCATTCAAAACCAATTAGGAGTTGTAAAGAATCTGAATGATAGAGCTCTTGAATTGTCTCATCCAACATTCTATGAAAAGAATACTGAATTATGGAAACAGATTCTTTTTCTCAATGATTACCCGATTGCCTTTATTGGCAAACATATACATAACAGAATTCTTCAAATTAAAAGTAAAAGCAATAATCAGAACAAAAACAATATACAGGACTACAATAGATTCAATACAGTTGTCTTACCTTATTTTGGAAAAACCGCAAGTATCTTGAAATCAATGTTGGGAAAATTGAGCTTACATACGATATATAGAGTTCCTTTAAGAAGTAATTTGATTGCAAAATTCGGTAAAGGTAAGTTTGAGAAACTTGATAAACAATGTGTGATTTACAAATTTAAATGAAGACAATATGATGCTGTTTATATAGGGCAAACAAGGAGGTCACTTAGAACAAGGAAAGAGAAGCATAAAAATAATTTTCATATAAGTGCAAGATGTTATTCGGTCCTCACAAAACATAGACTCACACATGGGCCTGACTTTAATTGGAGTGATGTTAAAATTTTGTATCATGAGAGAAATAAAAAAAAAGAGAGAGCTCATGGAAATGCTATTTATAAAGGGAGAAGGTAACAAAGCAATTAATTTAAAAAAAGATCTTGCGAGATACAACAAAATTTGGGATGGAGTCATTAATTGGATACACTGACTTTAGTTTTGGTCAGAATTTTGCATATGGTGATCGGTTTCAATGATTTTTCTTTAATCGGAGTCAGTTGGATAAATCGATCCCACCTTTATCCAATTATTTTCTTCCACAAGGGCTGAATACAATTTTTTGCTTTTAGAATCGGAAGGGCGTGGGGTTTATTTTTTCAAAAAGTTTAAAACTTTTGACAGTTTATGACGCTTGATCGATGGAAACTATCAGTGTGCCAGAGTTGATACGCAGATGTTACGTAGGCACTACACTAAATTAGTTTTTAAATATTAAAAATTAGCTGGCAAGATGTTTGCACGCTGAGAGCCAAGCAATAAATACCAATTGCTCGGGGAGGAATTTCGTTTTTTCAATGAAGTGGATAAAATTCATTTTTCACTATAAAAGTATTTAGCTGACCCGCGCCAAACTTAGATCAGACTGTCGAGGGTATCAGACAAAAGTCTTGTATTGATAGGGTGAATTTCTTATTTTCTATCGGTTTAGACACCTTGCAACTTTTTCGAAATATGTCAAGGAAAAATTTGCTGATCGAACTTAAAACTTTTTTTGTTCCGGGATAGCTGACAGTATAAATGAATTCAGACCTGGCCCAGGTCTGGCGCTAACCTGGGCCAGATCAGACCTTCCAGACTAGACAGGGGACACATATGATGACTTTAACGGCTGGAAGATGAAATTCGTTCAAGGAAGACTAAATTCTAAAGTGCGAGCAATTGAAGGACAATTGAAATGCTCGCCCTTGGAGCTTATTACATGGTAAACCGGATGTAGCCCCACAGACTCGGAGGTCAAAGATCGAAGAGCCACAATTCTCCTACTTCTATTTTCAGGACCTATGTAGTCACTTCAGATTGTAAATTCTGAGATGCTTCAAGTTGTATATTTAAATTTTCCCTATCTCGGAAATCATGTCACGCTCAAAGGTCCAAACCAGACTCTCAAATGCTGCAAACGATAAATTTATACGATCACATAAATTGATCATCTGGATCTCAAGCTGGATCTTCACAAGATTCTAGATGGTCATACTGTCCAAGGTAAACATTAAATTCTTCAACCATAACAAAACGTTTATAAGAACGATGTACAATTTTCTTTATCTAGTACGAAATTGTCTATTGTGAAAGTTTTCGATTAAAAAACAAATTAAACTGACTTTTGAAACTGCATTGAGACTTAATCACTTTAATTAGCATCATTAAACACTTGTAAACATGCCCTCAGTTCAGCCAAGTTTTGTCCTTCATGACAATGAAAAAAAAAACACGAGCACGATAATGAAAATAAGAAGTTTTCTAGTTGAAATAAATTTCATTTGTTCTTCGGATGATCACGTGTTCTCTTCAGTGACCCTAAAGCTGTTAGATTGTTTGATCTACGATTGTGTTAGCATCTTCTTCGATATTTGACAATAAATCGTACATAAATATTCAAGCATATAATATGTAGAGGTGGGATTTATATTGACCCTCAATCGTAAACATATTTTGGAATTTTTGGTGATCGAATTGGCTTTAGGGTCCCACACAAGAAACGCAAACTAAAGTCAATGACCTTTTAAAAATTTGGAAAGATAAACAATACATTAATGCAAGTATGGCGGCCTCCCTAAAAGCAAATAATTCTAATCCTTCTAGATGCTACGGACTCAGAAAGATTCACAAAGATCCCA
>JAUMHM010084051.1:0-12758 GCA_032362435.1 Melikaiella ostensackeni | reverse complement strand
GGAAAAATTTCCAGAGGTACCGGCTCAGGGATCGAACCCCGGACCTCTAGTAGGAAGTCCGAGCGCTTAACCGTCTGCTCATTATTATTATTATTATTATTATTACTATTATTATTGGCAATCTCTGGAAATAGGCCAATAGGTTTTTTTCTCTGCCCTAAATTTGTAGCGCCACTCGTCCATTCAAGCCTCGAGGCAAAGCCATTAAATTATATTAACAACAGTTTAGGCTATCAATCTTAAATGCGATGGCATGTTTGGCCAACAGGAAAAGCTTCTAACACGAGATTGCTAAAAAGTTCCTCGATGTAAATGGCACCGCGAATGTAGTTCGAGCGTTTATAAGAGCATTAAATGCACTTGTTTCGCATTTGTGTAAGGGCAATCACATTATAAAGTTACACAAGTCAGTTATACACATTTACACAAACGTATGTATTATATAAAATACCTACTCTATAAATGTAAGTGTATGTATTTCAAATCTGACTTTGATATATGTGACCCCTTTTGGAGATTATTATCCAATAATCGTGCAACTTAAAAGCGATATTAAATTACGTTTCATTTTCAACAATGTATATAATGTATTGTGTTAACCAGTAAGTATACTATAGATTCGAATTATATGCATATCACGAAATTAGCTTTGCTTATTATTTTATGGTGGAAACTATTGAATGAAATTAAAATAACATTAAAAGCATTGCGATTTCTTCATTGCATCTGAATTATACGAACTCCTTAAGAGAGCGTCCAATAATTACGTAAGGCCTCTTCGGCGGGGAGGGCGCCTGGAAAATCTTACAAATTCTTACTTGGGGGGGGGGGGGGGGGTGTCGAAGCAATTCTTACGTAATTTTTCTGTTTCTAATTATTATTTTTTTAAATATGTTAAATAAAACCAGTTTGGCCTCCTAAAATTACTTTTTACACTATTATACACATTTTATCATTATTTATTTTATTTATTTTATTTATTTTTTATTGTGTAATATTTTATATTACATATGTCCAAAAAGAATAGAGTCGAGCAGCTAACTATTCTTCATATCTAGTGTACACCTTACATGAAATCTCTTAGAATCCCAAGAAATCTTTGCAATCCTTTGAAATCCCCGAATTCTTTAGGAAATTTAGTAAATCCCTTAAAATTTTTTAAATCATGCAAAAATTCCTTGAAATCCTTTGAATTCCATGAATATCGTACATATGATATTTCAATATTCCTTTAAAACGATTGAGTTCCCCGAAAATCCCTTGAAATCCTATAAAGACTGGAAATCCCATAAAATTCTTTGAGATTCCGTAAAATTTTTTGAAATCCTTGACATCGTTCAAAATCTTAAAAATCCCATAAAAATCCTTGAAATTCCGTAAAGTACTTGGAACTATTACGAGATCCCTGGAAAGCTTTGAAATGCCTTTAAAATTAATTGAAATCTTTGAAATGCTTTGAAATCCGTGACTTCTTTTAAAATCCTTGAAATCGCTTGAAATCTTCAAAATCTCATAAAAATCCCTTATAATCATTTAAAATCTTCAAAAATCGGTTAAAAACCTTGAAATTTCATGAAATATTTCAAATTATTACGAGATCCCTTGAAATCTTTGAAATCCCTAAAAAATTAATTGAAATCTTCAGAATCCATGGGAATCCTTTCGACTCTTTTGAAATCGCTCAAAATATATGAAAATGTATTGAAATACCATAAAAATCCCCGATAATTCATCAAAATCTCTAAAAATCTGTGAAAATCCTTGAAATTCCGTGAAATATTAGAATCTTTTAAAAGCCTTCAAAATTACTCGAAATCCCTTTAAATTCTTTATATTATTCGCAAATCCTTTTAAATTCACTCATATCTTTCAAATCCATAGGAATCTTTTCGAATCTCTTGAAATTCCTGAACTTATTTGAAAATCCATGAAAATCCTTTGGAATTCCGGGACTTTTTAAAAAATATTTCGAAATGTCTCAAAATTCCTTAGAATCCTTCAAAATTCTTTAGGATTTCGTGGATTCTTTTGAAATCCTTAAAATCGCTTGAAATCTTCAAAATCCCATAAAAATCCTTTATTATCTTTTCGAATCTCTAAAAATGTGTAAAAAAATCTTGAAATTTCGTGAAATATTTCAAAGTTTTACGAGATACCTTGAAATCTTTGAAATCTCTTTAAATTTCATTGAAATCTTTAAAATCCGTAGGAATCTTCTCGAATTCCTTGGAATCCCTTAAAATATTTGAAAATGTATTAAAATCCTTTGAAACCCCGTGACTTTTTTGAAATATTTCGAATTCTTTTAAATTCCTTTGAAATCCCTTTAAATTCTTTGAGATTGAGTGAAATCTTCCGAAATCTTCAAAATCCCTTATAATCCTTTGAAATCTTTAAAAATCGGTTACAATCCTTGAAATTCCGTAAAATATTAAAATCTTTTAAAAGCTTTTAGAATTCTTTGAAATCCTTTAAAATCCAATATAATATTCTAATCTTTGAAATCCAATCCCTTAAATCTTTTTTAATCCGCGGAAATCGTTCTCAAATCCTTAAAATTCCTAAAAATCCGTCGAAATCCCATAAAATCTATTGGAATCTGAATAAACTCCTTGAAGTCCCTAAAAATCTTTTAAAATCCATGGAATAATTAAGATTATCTCTGACATTATACTAGATAATATCTCCAAATTCTTGAACTCTTTTAAAATCACTTCAAATCTATGAAACTCTACGCAATATTTTGGAATCGTTTAAAATACTCTACAACTTTTGTAATCCCTTGAAATCTCATGAAATCCCTAAAAAGCTTTGGAAATCTCATCAAATTCCGTAAAAATTTTGTAATTCTTTGAAACACCTTTTATTCTTTTGAAATACTTTAAAATCTCTTGGAGATGGAGGGTCACAAATATCTTACGAATCCTTACAATTGGGGGAAGGGGGGTCTAAAATTTCAAAAATCATCCTCACATAGTTAATGGACGTTCCCAAATATTATCAAAAAATTAAGTACTACTTAGATTACACTTAACTCTGGATTTATGTCCGGTTTCGGGTATGTCTGCAAACCATGAGGCTGTTCCAAGAATTTATATGATGTAAATAGTCAGGCCCGTATGAACCATGCCCAGTAGGAATACATAATATTAATCAACTGTTTTTTGAACAAATATAGATTTTTGTTATCATAAAGTATGGACCTTTTTTGATAATGAAAATTAATTAATTTTTAGAGAATTTTCCGCTTTGTGGCTAAGGAACTGCTAAACTCCGCTGAGATCACAGCACCTCTCTCTCGGTTCCTTGGACTCCCTCATCAACGAATGCTAGCCGGCAGAAATTCTAGGAACAATTTAAATCCAGGTGACTTGAATTCAGAGTTGAGTGTATATATTGCAGTTTAATATAA
The DNA here is from genome assembly GCA_032362435.1 of Melikaiella ostensackeni. Taxonomy (NCBI): domain Eukaryota; kingdom Metazoa; phylum Arthropoda; class Insecta; order Hymenoptera; family Cynipidae; genus Melikaiella; species Melikaiella ostensackeni. The sequence continues at coordinate 9,346 of JAUMHM010084051.1, read as the reverse complement.
GGATTTAATTCAAGGACTAAATTTTAATGACGCTGTTCAAAGTTCCCTGTTTTGATATAATCGTTTTTTAATTAACCCATTTTTCTCTGCCATGAATCTAAGGCCTACAAATTTTAAAAAATGAATTTCCTGATTTATGAACGGATTACGGACATTTTATTTTATTTTTGGGGTGTTTTACTAATTGATATTTAATATATACCAGTATGCTGAATTTAGAAATTGCAGAAACTTGGAAATCAAGAAGGGTCCAAGCATCTTTCATCAGACAAAATTATATCTCGTGCAAACTTCAAATCTCCGTTCTGCTACCGAAATATCCTTTGCAACCCGATCATTCGTCATGCTTAAGTATACTAATGCAAGCACCACGTATTAATAAAGCGGTTGGTTAGTCTCGGCGTCATAAATTCCCCCGAGTATGGTATTCGGTTTACAGATTCATACCCATCATTATACCTAGTAAGAGCATCCACATATTTATGCTAATGTGACCGAAAAAAAGGAGGTGTAAAACTTTTTCCACCTGCCAACTCGACCGCCTCTGCCTCCCGCAGAGAGCAACAGAAACTTTATTTTCTCGATTACTTGTGCCCGATACGTCCTTTATCCGTCGGCTTTCCAGGAGACACCTTAATTTGAGGTCCTTCTTCCAAATACGAAGAATGGATAAACGTTTATTAATGAAGAAAACCAACAAGGAAGACTTTCATGAAATGCGATTATGAAGATAGAAAGAACTCATTATTCGCGTCGCTTTAGTTAAATAATCTTTTTAGTCGGTTCAACTCATTTAGGAAATAATTTGTTTCACTTTAACATGTTAAAAAGGTGGGTTTTTTTTAGAACAAATGTATTCAGATTATTCCATTTTCCAAAAAGAAGAAGGTAATAATCCAAACCAATAACACATTTCTAGAAAATTACTAATGTTTTCACATTTTTGAAATATATTTAAGTAAAATAGATATCTTTTAGTAAATTGAGTTAATCATTAACAACCTCAATTAGAAAAAAATTTTAAGTATTCATAGGCAACGCTGCAGATTGGAACCAATCTTTGCTTGATGTCTCTCTTTTAAAATTTCTGAAAGATCTAAATAAAATCTATTTTCTTATGACAATTTTTTGTGTACTGAAAAAACACCCAAAAAGTTCACAAATCAAAAATAGACTTTGAGACTACCTGTTTTTTCGGCTCATTAGGGACAGATGTATAATAAATGTTCACAACAGGAAGAAAAAGGAGGGAGAAAAAAAAGTCAACCAAAACCATCCTCACACTCTTTTTTTTCTCCGTCTTTTTTATACTGATGGGGACCCAACATGTTTCGAAGCCAATTTAGAATTCCTCATCAGGGGTAATTTATAGGAAAAACAACAGGTATAAAATTGATAAATTGTTAGATTAAAAAAATATTGTTTTTACCTGAAAATAAAACAGATATATTGATAGTAATTTTAGTTTTTTCTTTGGTACATATTTCATACATTACTTGAAAATTGAAAATCTGACAGAGGCGAATAATTCTGAATAAATCCCAAATTCAGATCCTTAAATTTTCTGATTGGAAATTAATTCCTGCAATTTTCAAATTATGACACAAAACTAAAGCCATTATATGCAGTTAATGACTCCACCCCAAATTCTGTTGTATCTAGAAAGATCTCTTTTTAAATTAATAGTTTTGATACCTCCCCTCTTTATATTTGTTAATGTTGGAAATACATAAGAACACAATCACTTGTTTAAAATTATTGTTTTTTGATTCTTTTTTATATGATACGAAAAAGTTCACAAAAAGCCTATGCTCTATAGTAATCAATTTTTTTGTGGAATATAGAGATCGAAACGAACTGTCTGATGTTGCGACATATATAGTATTAAACTCTAAACCCAGCGAAATTTTCATATTTTCACAAAATCATTTTAGATACGCTTGTACAAAATTTACGAAGTACGACTTTCGAACTGGGGCGAAACCTAACCTCATGTAAAAGACCCATGTTAGAAAATTTTCAAAATACTTCATGGAATTGATTCAGATAATTTTAGCCTTTAAAATCAAGAATCAAAAAATACATACTTCTGACAAATTTATTTAGTTTTTATGAGTACCAATATGACATTATGATTATGTTTACGAAATGTTTAATAAAGTCAAGAATGAAGTAGATATAAGAAAATCTAAAATAGATACTGAAAAACATATAAGCTTCCGAAAAATTATAAAATTATAAGAATTATAAAATTTAGAAACATAAATGTTAGTCGAAATACAGTACACAATGGTACATGATAAAGATATGCACATATTGTTAATATGGCATCTTCCTCAGAATACCATTTTTTTGTATGCAACGAGGGTATCGTTTCTTTTCCCTGAATATATGTAAAGACCTATTGGCAACCTGTTTTTATGATAAGCACCAGGTTAACATTTTAATGAGTTGTAAAAAATTGAAATGAACTGAAAAAACTGAAAGTATATTAAATATATTTGAAATCAAAAAGCATCTGTAAAAAATGAAAAGATTAGAGACAATGTAAAGAAAGTACTCAATGGTACATAATATGCACATATTGTTAGTTTGGCATCTTCCTCAGAAAACCATTTTTTGTGGGCAGCGAGGGTAGAATTTCATTTGATGAATGTATGTTAAACCTATGGCAACTTTATTTTTTGATAAGTACCAGGTTATTTCAATTAGTTATGAAATTGAAAATTGTATTTAAAACCTTATGGCAACCTTATTTTTTGATAAGTATCAGGTTAACATTGAAATAAGTTGTACAATTGAAAAACCTGAAAAAATTATTACAAGATTTATGTACACAGAACATGCGAGATGAAAGAAGAAGATCATAGTGCCAAGATCAAATTTTGTGGGTTCATTCAGAACCAATGTATTCAGATCATTCCATTTTTCCAAAAGAATAAAGTAATAATCCAAACCAATAACACAATTTCTGAAAAATTACTAACGTTCTCAAATTTTTTTTTCTCAAATACATTTAAGTAAAATAAATATCTTTTGGTAAATTGAGTTAATTATTAACAACCTCAATTGAAAGAAATCTTAAGTATTCATAGGCAACCCTGCAGATTGGAACTAATCTTTGCATAATGTCTCTCTTTGAAAATTTCTTGAAGATCGAAATAAAATCTATTTTCTTATGAAAACTTTTTGTGTACTGAAAAAGAACACCCAAAAGGTTCACAATTCAAAAATAGAATTTGAGACTACCTGCTTTTTTGGTTTATTAGAGACAGATGTACAATAAATGTACACAACAGGGAAAAAAAGTGGGAGAAAAGAAAGAGTCAATCAAAAATATTAAACTGGTAATAGAAGGGGTCTAGTCGAGGACCTTCCTATTGTCGGGCGATAAAAGGGTGCTCTCGTTAGGGCCTGGCTAAAAGTTCTAGCTAGATCCTGGCTGAAACAGCGCGCAGAACTAGTGCGGCTCTCTCTATTTGTCCCGATTATCGCCCGATCAGATATAGAGAAAACCATACAGGCCCGTACTAAATCCCGATCGCAATTTCTATATGGGAATGATCTCGAAAACCTGGGTAACTTGGCTGCCATTGATGGACCAATGATTGGATCAAGCTTGAGTCAAGCATGCGCCAAGATTAGAATACAAATTTCAACGGTTTAAGAAATAATTGTTGATGTAGTCGATTTTTTTCCCAATCTTGACCGATGCTTGGCCTATGCTTGGTCCTATCATTGGCCCATCAATGGAAGAAAAGTTACCCAAGTTTTTGACATCATTGGTCAGCCTTGACTACCATTCAAGGACCATAATCGGCTGCCAACTCTTGGTATTGACGCTATCATCTCAAGCTTGGGCCAATAATGGCCTAACACTAGAGGCCAATCCTGCACCAACATTGGTATCACTGGGTCTCAAGCTTGTGCCAAGCATGGCCCAATGGTAATTTTTCTACTGTGTATTTTCGTGAATTTTTGGTAATTTATAGTTTTTATTTTCTTTTATTTGCTTTTATTTATTATTTATAACTAATAATATAATATTATCAATAATATATTATTCATTTTATTATTATGTTTATAACTCATTGTAAATTATGGTTATTTATCAGTAATGTATGATAACTTATCGCTTCGGGCTAGTCCAATCACAATCTGTCAATGCGCTCTACTGATCGCTTGATAATTTTCATTTCACCTCTCACGACATTTTTTACTCCCTAGGGACTGAAAAGTAGAACCTTAGTTCTGCTTTATAGGCAATGAAAAAACTAAAAATCATGCGTGTGTTATTATTTAATTTTGTATTTTCGTCAATTTCAGGAGCTTCTGCAGGAACCCTACCTGAAATAATTTGAGCAATTGATTTTTGAAATGTGTCTCCTCACAAAGATATTAAATACAAAATAAATCAGCTATTCTTTGAATTGAGATTTCAATTGTCATAACATTAAACTTTTTTTGAAACTTTTTTTAACGTGTTAGAGATTTCAAAATGGAAATGTTGTATGCATTCACAGTCTGACTGTTCATAATGATATACAAGTAATTTGTAGTAATGATCCGTTGTTGTTTTTAAGAAAAAACTTATCATTCCTGACTAATTATGTCAATCTCCGTTGAAATGTAAGTGCCACGAACAATTGCATAAGAAAAAACAGTGGGGAGTAATCTCAATGACCACTGATATTTCCAGGAAGTAATTCGAATATCATTTAAACAATTAATAATAACAGACTTTCTTTTCACAACTTGTATTTTAAGTATCATCAGTGATAAAAATAATTTTGCACAGATAAACTAGCTGTGAATTTGATCTCGGGTATTTGTGCTTTGTTCGTACTTATGAGTGTATACTGTATATAGTGCTCATTTGGTGAGTACATTGCTTTCTCATTATGATCAATTAGCAAATATATTTGCTACTTCATAGAGGAAGCATGAACGATGACTTTAAATATTCAAATTAGAAATAATTTCTTTTTTTCAAATATTAGGGGGTGCCCACCATAAAAATACAAAAATACAAATAGGTCAAACAATTTGTCTCGAATCAAAGAGTTTATATTCTTGCACAAACTTTAAATCATGTGGATGAAAAAATTGGTAATGTGATAAACAAATTTTTCAAATATTATAAATTACCATAACTTCCTTACTCTTGAATAAACTGCATTAATATCAGGTTAATCGACTCATCTCGAATTAAGGTGTCATTTTATTTTTACATCAACTTTGAATTATGTTAATGGAAAAAGTCTTGCTACAAAACTGATTTTGAAAAAATATATAAATGACCATAGCTTTCTCAATTTTCAGTAAAATATATTAATATCCCAGGCGGCAAAAATATATATAGTGGAAAAAATTATACATAATATTTCTCACTTTGTATAAACTATGTATAATATTTCCGCCTGTGATTATAAGTCAATTGATTCGTTTCGAGCCAAAGAATCGTTTTTACTCTGACATTAACTTTGAATTATATCAATGAACAAAGTTTTGTCATGAAAAAACCATTTTAAAAATATTATAAAGTGCTACAAAAATATAATGAATATTTTTAGAAATCCTTTCATCAGTTTTGAGATATTAGTGGTGAAAACCTTTTCTAAGTTATCGTTTTGATCAAAAAGGGCGACAATCACAACATTGGACATTTATCAACTGAGAAACGTTCAACTGAATCATTTTGAGAATATTTGAAATTGTTACGGCTATAAAGCTTCCTTTATGAGGAAGGCAAGTGTAGAAAATAGAATTTGCATAAGATGTGCTCCAGGTGATATTAATATACCTGTTATTTCTCCAAATACTCATATTTATCTATTGTTTCACGCCTACAAAGAAGAATTTTGTAGCCTATTAAGTCGTTAATAAGGTTGTGCAAATCTCCTCCCTCTCCCTTCCCTCCTCACACTTCCCCTAATTACCCCTCCTCGCATTTCCCTTCCCACCCCTCCCTTTCCCTGATTTTCCCTCACTTCCTCTCATTTCCTCGTCCCTCCTCGCATTCCAACTCCCTTTGCTACCCTACCCGCATCCTCCTCATTTCCCCTCACCCTACTCACACCTTCCTTATTTCCCTTTTTTTATAAATTTTGTAGGAAAGAATCACGAATAATTACCGGAAATATTTATATAAAAAAATATTTGGAATCAGAGAAACAGTTTGGTCATATTTTCACTTCAGACCACCTGTAAATTAATAAATAAATACGCAGTTTCTCTAGATCTTTAAAGACATTCTGCATAATAAATCTATACTAATTAAAAACAAATTAATGAATTATTGAATTCGATATATTTTTGAAATTGACTTTTAATTGCAGCGATGTATTAATTTATCTATTATCACAGTCATTTTTCATAATGAGCATGCGTACAATGTGCGCTCCCTCGATGATATACATTAACAATGTAAGGGGGCTTTTTATAAACACTGATAATTTGTACGATTTGTGAGACATTTAGCTTGTCACTTGTATGCTAATATAGAATTGTATGCTTTAATTAACTCGCATTTATACAATCACATCAGTGCAATTACTAACTGTGCATTTTAAGAATATATGGGGGGGGGGGGGGGACGATCGTTAAATGTTGAATCTATGTATCTTCGCACGTATAATTAATGACTCTGATTTCTGAGTCGCATAAGACTAAAAAGAAACAGTTTTAACGATTTTCTAAACGAGAAGAATCAAATCGAAACTTATTCTCATCATGTCAAAGGCTGAAAAAAAGAAAAAAAAGAGAAGGATAGAGAAAAAGAAACGTTTTAACAATATGTAGAGGTGAAAAATTCCAAAATAATAAAACGTTTTAACTCTTCCCGAAACGAGAAGAATCAAATCGAAACCTATTCTCATCATGTCAAAGGTTGAAAAAAAGAAAAAAAGAGAAGGATCAAGAAAAAAAAAGAAGAAAAAAGTTTTAACGCTTTTGTAAATGGGAAGAATTGAATGGATACTTATTCTCATCATGTCAAAGGCTAAAAAAAAACAAAAAAAAAAGAGACGGATAGAGAAAAAAAAGTTTCAACGCTTTCCTAAACGAGAAGAATCAAATCAAAACTTATTTTCATCATGCCAAAAACTGAAAAAAGAAAAAAAGATAGAAGGATAGAGAAAAGAAAGAAAAAAAAGTTTTAACGCTTTTGTAAACGAGAAGAATTGAATGAAAACTTATTCTTATCATACCAAAGAGGCGTAATTACTCCTTCTTATGTTTAAGAAATTAATCTGCTATAGACCGACAAAAAATATAATCATATTATCTCTCGTCAATTACTAAACCAGTTGATCATCAGTCAAAGAAAATAGAATCGTATTCTGCGACCGAAATAATGCTCTATCATTCAGATAATGAGTAAAAACATAATTGATTAAATTTTTTCATAGAATGAAATCATTTTTTGCAATTAATTTAATTAAAGGGTGAATTTCAACTTATTCAGGATAAATTCGTAGGAATTCAGGAATAATTCAAAACAATTCAACAAATGATTGGAAAAAATCCAGAAAACGCCATTGATTTCAGTTAAATTGGAGTGAATTTTAGTAGAATATAAAAGATTTTGACGAAATTCATGAGAACTTGAGTGAATTGAAGACAAATTCAATAATAAAAAAAAAATTCCATCGAATTGAAAAAAATGGAAGTAAACAAAATTCAGGGCAAATGCCAGAAAATATCAGTTGAATTAAAAAAAAATTTCATGAAATAAAAATAAAAATCCAGTTAATTAAATCAGAGTTGCTACAAAAGCCCGTTTTCGGAATTCCCTCACTTTTCCCTGACCATTATAAATTTTTTTTCTTCACACACAAAAACCGCCTCACACGTAGAAGACCAATAATATTAATGCAAGAAATCAGAAGAATTCGATAAAATTGATGAAAATTGAAAGAGATTTTTAAAAAATTCAAGTTAATTCAGAAGAACTTAAAAGAATTCAAGATTATTTAATAAGAATTCTGGCTGAATTCCAAATGAATTGTAAAAGAATCCAAAATATTTAATTGATTTCGGTAAAATTAGAGCGAATTGGGAAGAATTCAAGAGAATTCGATCAAATTCAAGAAAATTCGAGTGAAATTTGAACAATCCAAAACTATTTCAAAAAGTCATCAAATTTGGAGTGAATTTGCAAAAATTCAATGGAATTTAGAAGAATTAAAAAGAATTTAGGATAGATGAATAAGAATTCTGTCTGAATTCCAAATGAATTGAAAAAAATCCAAAATATTCCATTCATTTCAGCATAATTAGAGCGAGCTTGAAAGAATTTAAGGGAATTCCAGAGAATTCGATGAAATTCATACGAATTCAAGATTAATCAAAAAGAATTCCAGGTGAATTTAGAAAAACTCAAGTGAACGAAACAAATATTTAAAATTCGAAAAAATGCTATTTAATTGTATAAAGAGATAAATACGAGTGAATAAAATTAGTGAATTTGAAGGAATTTAAGGAAAACAAGAGTTCGATCAAATTCATGTAGATTCGAGTGAAATCTAAACAATCCAAAACTATTTTGAAAATTCATTAAATTTGGTGTGAATTTGAAAAAATTCGAGGGAATTCAGAAGAATTTAAAGGAATCCAGTATAAATTGATAAGAGTTCTGGCTGCACTCCAAACGAATTTTAAAAAATCTCAAATATTCCATTGATTTCAGTAAAATTAGAGCAAATTGAGAAGAATTCAAGAGAATTCCAGAGAATTCGATGTAACGCATACAAATTTAAGATTAATTAGAAAGAATTCAGGGTGAATTTAAAATAATTCAAGTGAACGAAATAAATTTGTTAAAATTCAAAAAAATTCTATTCAATTCTATAAACATATAAATGTGAGTAAATAGAATTAGTGCATTGAAAGTTCTTTGAGGAAAACAAGAAGAATTAGATTAAATTCATGAAAATTCGAGTGAAATTTAAACAATCCAAAACTATTTCAAAAATTCATTAAATTTGGTGTGAATTTGCAGAAATTCTAGAGAATTCAGAAGAATTTAAGGGAATTCAGGACAAATTAATAAGAACTCTTGCTGAATTCCAAATGAATTGAAAAAATTCCAAAATATTCCAATGACTTCAATGAAATTAGAGCGAATTTAGAAGAATTCAAGGGAATTCCAGAATAATTCGACGAAATTCATACGAATTCAAGATTAATTTAAGAGAATTCGGAATAAATTGATAAGAATTCTGGCTCAATTGTAAATGAATTGAATTTTTTTCAAATATTTCATTGATTTATTATTATTATTATGGCCCACCTTCCACCCACAGGTACTCATGACCCGGTACTTCGCTACTAAACACGGTCGCGA
>JAUMHM010084050.1:0-12759 GCA_032362435.1 Melikaiella ostensackeni | reverse complement strand
GCCTCCCCACCCGTCTCTCTCTCATCACAAAGTGTTGTGAGGGGGACTTCGTCAAGGTTCTAGTCCGAGGGGAGGAAGTAAATAGGTATTAAATAGATTATTATTTTTAGGCATAAAAAATCTTTTTAAAATCATTATATATTGCTGTTTGGAAATCCATTTCTCTGGAATTGGGTTGGTTGTACAGAAAATTCCGTGAATGAAGGCAGTTTGTATTTTATAAGTAAATAGGTATTGAACAGATTATTATGTTTAGGTATAAGCAAAAATTTTATCATCAATATACTACCACAATCTCCATCAGAAGAATCTCTATCGGAATTATTTTATATGAAAATTTATTATTTTTTTTGGAAAATTCAAAAATGTATTTAATTTTAAAATTATTATATATTTTTTGATATATTGTATGTGTAATGATTTGAAAATATAGGCCAATCACTCCGTTTCGAATCAAAAAGTAGTTTCCATTCTTGCATCAACTTGGAATTATGTCGATGAAAACATTTTTACTGTAAAAATAAAATTTTCCAACTATTAGAAATGACCATCATTTGCTTACTCTTCAATAAAGTGTATTGATATTATAGGTCAATCGATTCGTCTATAATCAAGGATTCGTTTTTATTTTTACATCAACTTTGAATTGTATTAATAGAAAAAGTTCTATTGTAAACGATATTTTTTAAATATAATAAATGACCATAGCTTCCTCATTCTTCACTAAAATTTGATAATATTATAGGTCAATCGATTCGTCTCAAGACGAGGAATCTTTTATGTTCTTGCATCAACTCCGAATTATGTAAATGCGAAAAGTTGTACTATGCAAAGCCCATTTTTGAAATATTATAAAGTGCTGAAAAAAATTGTAATTATTTTGAGAAATCCTTCTGTCAGTGTTAAGGTATAAGTTGTAAAAATGAGCCCTCCAAAAGACATAGCAGGATAAGCATGTATAGTATAAGCTGCCCCCGGCCGAATCTGTTCGACATTTTCACTCTGAGTTGGTACTAATATGAGGTTCAATTCCACGGAAGGCTATATCTGAGAAATCATTTTTATGGGAGTTATGGGGGAGAGTAGGAAAATCGAAAAACATCTTTTTTTCTGGGAAACGGCTGGACCGATTTTGATGAGGAAAAAGTATGTTATGGGTCCCAATGGAGGAATGTTTCGAAAAAATTAGGGAACAGAACTGTTGGTTGCTGCTCAAACGTCGCTGCAATCATCTACTATTCGTCTCACGCAAAATATTCGGCTCAAATTTTCAGACCTGCTGAAACCCACAGTCGAATGTTTCAACAACGTAACATTGCCCCTGTTATTGAAAGTGACAGTGACGAAGATTGAGAATATTGACAAATAGAAGATACCGAGTTTTGTGAGAGGCAAGGGGATTCACAATAAAAAAGCACCCCGAATTGTGAGTGGCGAGGGGACTCACAATAAAAAACACCTCGAATTGTGAGAGGCGAGGGGGCTCACAATGAAAAAGCACCCCGAATTGTGAGGGACGAGGGGACTCACAATGAGAAAGCACCCCGAATTGTGAGAAGTGAGGGGACTCACAATGAAGAACACCGCGAATTGTGAGAGGCGAGGGAACTCACAATAAAAAAGCACCCCGAATTGTGAGAGGTGAGGGGACTTACAATAAAAAAGCACCCCGAATCATGAGAGGCGAGGAGACTCACAATAAGAAAGCACCCCGAATTGTGACAGGCGAGGGGACTCACAATGAAAAAGCACCGAAATAATTCAATAGTAGTTCAAAATATTCCAATGATACTTCAAAAACAGGTGTACACTTGTACACCTAACTTTTATAGTGGTTGTCCGCTCGTGCGTTCGTTAACAAGTACGTTGCCACCTCGTCTCTCACAATTTGGGGTGATTGTTTATTGTGACTTACCTTGCCTCTCACAATTCGGGGGGCTTTTTTATTGTGAGTCCCCTTGTTTCTCACAATTCGGGGTGATTTTTATTGTGAGTCCCCTCGCCTCTCACAATTCGGAGTGATTTTTCATTGTAAGTCCCCTCACCTCTCACAATTCGGGGTGCTTTTTTATTGTGAGTCCCCTCGCCTCTAACAAATTGGGGTGCTTCTTTATTGTGAGTCCCCTTGCCTCTCACAAACCTCGGTATCTTCTATTTGTCAATATTCTCAATCTTCGTTACTGTCACTTTCAATAACAGGGACAATGTTACATTGTTGAAACATTTGACTGAGGATTTCAGCAGGTCCAACAATTTTAGCCAGATATACTGCGTGAGACAAATAATAGATGATTGCAGCGATATGTGAGCAGCAACCAACAGTTCTGTTCCCATTAGCACAATCACATTCATGCTCTAGTACCCCAGAAATTGCAACACTATTAGGTTTATATTTTATGAAGCATTTATATGTTTTCCGGAAAATATGACGAGGCGGCACAATTTTTGTCTGATTTTCGAGCATTTCTAAAGAGTTTCAAGTCTAATGTCAGCGTAAGTTTGCGGACTTCTCATTATACATCAGCGGACGTGCATTTAACGTGGTACGCTGGAGATTTTCAATTTTTTTAACCACGGGCAGCCGATCCGATTGATCTCAAACTTTCACATATTTTTTCACATTATTCAAGGTATTTTTAGGCAAAAAACGGTGATTGTGCCTCAAAAATTTCCCATTTAAAAAAAATCGAAAAAATTTGAAATTTTTGACCTTCTCTTTTCGTCTAAAATGTTCCATAATTTTTTCGAAGCATCCCTCCATTGGGACCCATAACATACCGTTTTCCCATCGAAATTGGTTTAGCCGTTTTCGAGAAAAAGATGTTTTTCGATTTTACTACTCACCCCCATAACTCCCATAAAAATGATTTCTCAGATATAGTCTTCCGTGGAATTGAACCTCATATTAGTACCAACTCAGAGTGAAAATTTCGAACAGATTTGGCCGGGGCAGCTTATACATGCTTATCCTGCTATGTCCTTGCATTGATTTATCTACAATCGTCTTCACATTGAACGAATTTTACGCAAGCGCAAGCTTCCAGTGAGAAAGTTGTTGATTAAGGTTCAGAGAAGTTTTCTGGAAAGTTTTAGCTCAATCGGATCAATTGGTAAAAAAGTATGAATGTTTAAAATTACAAGCGGCAATCTTAACACTGCCCGATGCCCGAACCCTGCTGTGGTGAAAAATGTTATCAAAAATTCTCAAGTCTTCAACAAAGAAAAGTACATAAAAGCTTTTGAGATTTTGGAAAGTATAATAAGCGAAATTTGCTTCACAGTGGATTGTTAGAATGCAAGGATCCTACCGAAACGAATGCAAGTGAAAAAATAGGGCGGCTAATTCATTGGATTAATTCATTTCCTACTGATGAAGAAAATGTTTCAGTATGCAAGAAAGGTTTTTGTGTTATTCTGTGTTTGAGCAGAAGAAGAGTTGAAAACATATTAAAGAGATTAAGATAAGCAGCCTCCAAAAAATTTGGCATGTGGACGATACGAAAGTCGTGTTGGATTAACAAAAGACTTAAAAAGAATTGATAATTATTTAACCGTCATGTTGGCTTCAAACTTAAGTTACCTAGAACTGACGCGTGCAACACTTGCTATAAAAATGAGACAGAAGGAGAGATAAACGAAGAACTAATTACTCACAAGAAAAATGCTGAAATTTATTTGAAAGTAAAGAAGCAATTATTGTGATATGCTCCTTACTTTTCTGCAGCGTGGCAGTAGTTGACTGTTTGTAAGAAAGATGGGCGTGGGTATCTATCTCGTACTGCGGGTGCCCAAGGGAATTTATTTCGGAAGATAGAAGAGGATGAGGCAATGATGTAGACGAGGGAGAAGGATCTGGGGAATTATATAGAAAAGAGTGAGAGGAAGAGATGGAGATAGCGTAACGTGACGTCATTGCTGAGTCGTAATCGCTTTGTATTATGTCGTCGGTTAGTCTTTCTTGGGGGAAAAGGACCCACTGAGGACAGATGGCTTAAGGAAATTCCGTATTCCGTAAGACTAAAGGATTAGCCGAGGACAAATGGTATTCCATCCGTCTCAGCCGAACGTATCAGATGGCATTCCAACCTATTCGTGAATGGAGGATAAGTCAGGAAAAAGTCGTTAACAGTTTTAATATAATCGAAAACTTCTTACCATTTTGAAAGCTAATGTGGTGATTTTTATCCAGGATAGTAGATTTCTTGTTTACAAGGTTTCGTGGTACAGCGTTTTAGTCTCAGCGGTTATTCTAAAGTTGGCAGCTAACCTAAGGAGGAAATACGATTGGCTACCAGCAGTAGGGTTTAATGTTAAGGCTCGTTACCAGCCCAGAACTCACTGACGATTCTGGCTGGCTGGAGCGCGCCCTTTTATCGCGAAGGTTGCTTCGGTAGCCGCGCAGAGAGGGCAGAAAACTGGTGGAGGGAGATGCGCGCGTTGAGTTTCGCGGGCGCTGTACTCGCGGTCTTTGCCCACACCAAAGTTCTGCTACTCTGCTGGAGTTGGGAGGAAGTGCGCTCGCCTCACCCTGACAAGGACATACTAACGTGCGTAGGTATGTTCGTACCAGGGCAAAGAAGGCGCCTTCATTTTCCCGTGATAAGGGGCGCTTCTGGATTTATGCGAGCCACCTATAACAATTGTCTGAAAATAGCAGTCTATGCCGTGAATTTGACTTTGCACAGAATTTGCTATTATCAAAATTACCCGTGTCCGCACAGTTTTACCTGCGTTTGGTATGGTTTGTATTATTTGATGTACATGTACATACCACGAACGAGAGCTATATGTTCCCTATTAGTAAGGGAATTGTAAAGGAGGCTGCTAACACAGTTTGCAGTTTTATTCAATATACGATGTTGAAAGAATTTGACGAAGACAAATTCAACAGCATAACGTTATCTTAAGATTCATGCCCCGGACAAAATAAAAATTACGCAGCGTATTTTTTTTGGTGTTATTGACAATTTTCATTATCATTATCTATTTTTCTCATTGGAAAAAATAAAAAGATTAGAACGAGTTGAAACTGAAGCTGAATATGTGGAAATTATTTGCAATGCTTATTCTTCTTAATTCATAATGGTCGAGAATCGTGAAGATGTTCTGCTGGATTTTGAAAAAAGTTTCAAAAGAAAAATTTGAAAGTTAAAAAACTTTCAAATCAGTGAAGCGTTTGTTTTAAATTTTTCTCTCATGGAAAAGTGGATTACGAATTGTAAAATCTAACCTCTTTTTTCTTTAAGTCTACACTTGAACTAGAAAAACTTTCAAAAATTTCTCCACCTCGAATTGGATGAAAAGCGACCAAAGTAAAGGAAATAAAAATCTTTATTATTATTTGAGAGCTTAAGCGGAACAAAATTTGTCTAAAAGCATTTTTTAAAAGTAACAACTCAGAGTCAAGATGCCGAAGAAGCTGAAGAGAGTGACGAAAATGATTGAAAGTTCTTTTTAATAAAGTATTATTCTAATAATTTATTGTTCCAAATTTCTAATAAATAAATTATTTTGAGGATAATATCTTAAGCATTGATTTTCGTATCGTCCGCTGCAACAGATTCGTAGCGGAGGAAGCACGTGCATCGGGCAGCATTAAGATTGCCGCTTGCAATTTAAAACATTCATAATTTCTTAACCACTAATGCGATTGAGCTAAAACTTTCAAGAAAACTTCTTTGAACCTTAGTCAACAACTTGCTTACTGGAAGTTTCCCGTTGCCTAAAATTCGTTCGATAAAAGAGGCGCTTGAAGGTTCAAATTCATGATTTTTGCAAAGTTTGAAAGAAAAAAAAATTAACAGCTTTTTTGTTTATTGAAATATTTACGTTTTTCTGTCTCAAATAGTTTCAGAAGACTTAAACACGTATTTAAGTATTAATAAATGCGAAAAATCCTGCAAATTGGCAAAGTTAGCGCGAGCTGAAGTGAGAAAAGATAAAAGAATTTGCTTTCGAAAAATCTATTTTTTACTAATTACTTCAAAAACTACAAAACCCGCAAATTTTTGCACGAGGAAAAAAAGATGCACCTTAAAATTCTCTACAAGCATTAGTTTTTAAAATTTAAATGTGAACGATTTTCAAAATTGACTTTCAGGACAATACTTCTCAGGCTGAATTTACGCGGAGTTTTAAAACTGAAATTTCCGATGAAATGTCATAAACACCAACCCTATTGAATCACCTTTATGAAAATATTCTCAGTTGTATGACTTTTTCGTTGGTCAGTTAACCAATTTACTTCAAACTTTTCTTGTAGTCGGATGTCATCATATCATTAAAATATTCTCAAAAAATTGAAGATAGGTACATGGATTGAAACGAAAACTTTTGGTGGTACTCTCGTCTCGCAATTCGTGGCCATCCCGTCTGTGGCCGGCCTCACGGTTGTTCACGCTAGAATGCTTCTGTTTCCTCCCCTGAGCGTCCCTTGATGGCCTATACTCAAGGTCTTCGCTCGGTCAGTCAGCGCCGTATCTGAAGTTATTTATATCGCGACTCTCTGCGCATATACTTTCGTACGTGCCGGGTTCAGAGATTATATACGCGGCCCTGAGCGTTCACTCACTCGTCGCGTTAAATCCAGTTGAAACTAGATTTTTAATAGCCTCCGAATAGTGGCCAACCAGACCCAAGACTGGCCAAGAATTGCGAGATGAGTGTATTGTTTAATTTATTTGAAAGTTACAATTGAAAATACACAATTAATGATACTTGTAAGATTGAGCAATTATAAATGCTTGGAATATTTACATTCTTCTCAATTTCAACCCTTTCAATAAAATAAAAATATGTTAATTAAATCTGGCTATAGTAAATCTATTTGGGTCAAATTTTTCGCCGTAAGGAAGATTAGGAGCGTCCTGATCACTTATTTGATTACGATCGTCCTTCAGGCTTATTGAAATCAATTTGGACTCATCATCATATATTGGTTGAAACGCACGGTCAATATATACTCCAATTATGACACCTTCTCGTAATCTAACAAATTGCCATCCTGTTAGTTTGGATATGTGTGGAATATGGATGTAAACGTTATCAAATGTACGACAAATCTTTTGATGAACTACAGGAGGTGCTTCCTGCCACTGCCACTGCCACTGCCATGGCCATCTGATTTGTGAACTTAAATCTGGAAGAAGAAGTAGAAATTGATCAATTAAAGTGCTTCAAATATTAACTTAAACGGCTAGAAAGTATCATTTCGAAATGTGTCAGGGTTAAAAAACAAGGACAAAGGATTCTTGAATGAATTGCAAAAGTGGGATGTGACAATGATAAGCCAAACGTAGGTGGATGAAAAGGAGTGAAAAGGCACGAAATAGTACATTGTGTAACATGTGCGAGAAGTTGATTATTCCACGAGCGTGAAGTTTATAATACGAGACGGAGACGAAACCGTCCTCGAGTTTTCATGTGTGGAAGGTGCGAGCAGTGAGAAAATCACGAAAAAGGGAGAGGTATGGATTGCATGGTGTCAGAGGTAAGAAAGGAGATGGTGGTAGAGTAAGAAATGGAAAAGTATACGAAAGAAAAGGACGGAACAATGGTGAGAAGAGTAAAAGTAGGAAAAGTGGTTGTGGCTATTGGTTGCGTGTATAGAAGAAGAGGAGAAGAGGAGATGGAGATTGAATAGGAAATATGCAGAGGAGAAAGAGGAGAGGTTAGTGCTGAAGGGGGAGGACCTGAATGCATGGGCCGGTGAATAAGGGGAAGAGGTGTGGAACGAAGAGAAGGAGGTCCTAGCAAGAAACTAGAAAGATAGGGAAACGGATCGGGAGGCCAGGAGGCTTCTAGACTTTTTGGGAGAGGCGGGATGGTTTATTTGTAACTGCAATACCAAGAGAGATGAAAAAGGGGAAATGACGTTCACAGGTAAATGGGACACCGTGATAGATTACATTCTGGCAGAAGAAGGAATAAGGAAGCTGATGGTTAGAATGGGAGTGGGCAATGAGTTAGGCCCTAAGCTCTTTCCAGTGATAGCGACATTGAGATGTGGAGGATCACAGCGCGGCAGGGAAAAGAATAAAGGAGTGGGGAAAAGAAACTGAAAATGGGCAGTTGGGGTGAAGAAAAGTTAAGAGAATTTAGAGAAAAATGGAAAACGAGGAGGTAGGGAGTATGGAAGAGGATGGAGTAGACATGCTGCTAGAAAAACTTAAGAGAGTGATTGATAAGGTAAGGGTGGAAGTGAGGCCGAAAGAAGAGGGAGAGGGCGCTAGGAGAAGGTTGATGGGATGACGAATGCAGGTTAATTGAAGATAGGATGAGAGAGAGTGTAAGATAATGCAGGAAAAGGAAAATGGAGAAATAGGAACTCAACAGGCGAAAAAGCGATCACGAGAGAATGTTGAGTGAAAAAAACAGAGGGAGAAGGAAAGGTACATGGAAGAGGTTGAGAAATCGGTAAAGGAAGGGAGGGAGTCGGAAGTGATACACAGAGAAAGAGGAGGAAGGAAGAGGATGAATGAGGAAATCGGGATGGACGGAATATTTCAAGAGACTGCTAGGGTGCGTGGAAAATAGGATAATAGGTGAAGGAAGAAAGGCTTTAGCGGGGAACGAGGACAGCGGAAACGAGATTAGTGCATCGAGATTAGTGGAACGTGGATGAGGCAGTTGTGAGGCTTAAAAAAAAATAAAGCAACAAGGAAAGATGAATTAGAGAATGAAGCTCTGAAATATGGTGGAGAAGGGACAAAAGAAGGGATGTGGAGGATTTGCGATAAGGTTTGGAGAGGCGAAGAGTGGCCGGAGGAATGGAAGACAGGGCTGGTAGTGCCGTTGATTCAGAAAGGAAAGGGAAAAAGAGTAGACGAATATAGAAGTATCACAATCATGTCAGTGAGTTATAAAATTTACGCGGAAGTGCTTAGGAAGAGGTTGGAAAGACAGGTGGAAGAAAAAGGAAGTATACCACACTACCAAATGGGTCTTAGGAGAGGGATGTGGATCACAGATAACATTTATTTGTTCAATTTTCTAGTCAATAGGAACTTAGGACGGAGGAGAGTAAGGTATAGGGAAGGGAAGGTTCAATGACGACTGGAAGATGAGCATGTGGATGTTCGACGTGCTAGTTTTGTCAATGTTATGTTATCGAGCGGAAAGTTGGGGATGGAACTATGGAAGGAGCATAAGAGTGTGAAGAGTCTGCATGAGGGACTTCTGAGATCGGTCATGGGGGTCAGCTGGAATTGCTTAGGTTATATGTTGAGGGAAGAAATAGGAAGAGAGAAAATGCTGGTCAGGAAACTGAGAAGAGGGGCGGGAAGCAAGATTGCAGGGCGTGTTCCCGGAAGATTATCTACAAAGAGAGGAGGGGTAACGTGGGACGCTCGAAGTGGGAGGAAGAGAGATGCGAAATGAGGTTTAAATGTGGTATGCAAGTGAGGGGTAGAGAATGGCAGGGAATAGAGAAAGAGATGAGGGCAAGGCAAGAAGAGGAAAGATGGGGAAAAATCTTGGAGTCGAGGTACAACAGCTGGTATAGGATGGTAAAAAGTGAGGGTGAGCCGTAATACCTAAAAAAATATTAAGAAGGAGAGCAAATGGAATAAAGTCGTGAGATTCAGCATGGGTGAGGGGGTAAGAGCATGTAGGTATTGGATGAATGAAAGAGAGAATCTGTTTAGAGTATGGTGGTAAGAGCAACAATCATGGTTGCATGTGTTGGAGGCGAAGGGGGAAGGGAGAGTAAGAAAGGGAGAATAAAATAGATTTTAAATGGGAATGGTAAGGGTGAGGAATGGATGACGAAGCTGGAGGAGTTGAGAGAGAGAGAGAGAGAGCTGGTTGTACGAGTAGGGAAAAGCAGAAAAAATGACTCCTAAAGAAAGAGAGTAATGAATCAGTGTTGCGGAATGGGGCTACAATTTTTATATTGGTAGTGGCATGAGAAAATGGAAGCCTAGGGCAAGGTCGCAAGTATATAGGGTTAAGAATAATGGTTAAGACGATATGTAAGAAATAGGTGATAAGGTAGTACATGAGGATTGTCGATAAGAAAACGTGTAATGGTTCTATAAAGACTCTTAAAGCCATAAAAGGGTGAGAGTATGAACAAATGAAAAAGAACTTGAACGATTAAACAGGGAAACGCATGTAATATGGTTATCTCGAAAAATATTTCATCACCATTTTATGGTATAGGTACCGTTCCGTCTTCTTGACTACGTAATATCGAATAAAAGTAGCCAACATAAGTAGGTTTCATTATTACAAATGAGCACATTTATTAGTACGCAAGGTTGACAAATTATATCTTCCAAATGAGAGGAATATTTTTTTCATCATTTTTTAATGCAAAATGGTTCATCAAACAATGAGGAATAAACCGTAGCGTGAGTAAAAGTTAATTTGATATATTTTTCTTTTAAGGGTTTTTGGTTTAAGCTCTAATCTCAAAATTCCATTATTTTCAGTTCACTCAGCAAACCTTAAAAGTCAATATTTTTTATGCTCTCTAACGGAAAGGTCGGTATGGGTAAATGTGATAACGTGGTTAGTGCAACAAGGAGAAAGTCTGAAATGAAAAAAACATTAGTTGTTACATTTTTTTGTTATAATATCATGATGACATTTCAAATTATTTGTAGAAAAAAGGCGTCATTAGTTATTGCTTTAACCAATTATTTTAAAAGAAACTGAGATGCTTTTAGAAATCTCAAAATCCTAATTTTGTCATATGGAATTTGGTTTTGAATTAATCCCACATAAAGCCCTTTTTCTTGATTTTTTTTAAGGAATTAAGGAAGATATTATATTTTTCTTGAATATCCGTTGCTCTTCTGAAAGTTCGAGGTTAATTAGGAAGGTTAATGAACCTTAGTTTTGCAACAGAAATATAAGTACATAATAACAATCACTGAATAACATTTTTATAAATAAATTTACATAAATAAATCATTTTTAATCAATTTAGGATGGATGTAATTTGAAATAGGTCACTGTTTAAATATCACTGGAACCTTCATGCAAGAATCAAACAAAATTTTTTCATAAATATTCTTATTAAATGAAAACAAATTTGAATCAAACATATATTTCAAGAATCAGTTGATGTTTTATTTACAGGAACGAAAGTGAAATCTTCTAAAATATTGAGTTTAGTGTGTTTTTTTTACACGTATCACACTTGACCATAATGACCGAAAATCTGGAATTTTTGACACACTCCTCAGTAAAATAAATAATATTTCTTCTTGCAAATATTTTCTGCTTGAAGGAGAAGAAGATTAAAAGTAGAAGGCCGAAAGATGATTTTGGAAAAAATTTGAAACGAGGGCCTGTTAAAATATTAAAAATATATTAATCAAAGTATAACTTTTGAATTGCGTATCACACTTACACGTATATCGACTTTACTTTCCGAAAAAAAATTATGACTAGATTAAACGGTGAAATTGTTCAATTATAATAACTGCGTAAAATCGCAAGAGTTCGAATTCTTACTTAAATAATCGAACTCTTGGTTTTACGCAAAAATCATTAAAATTAAACATTTTCCGCTCAACAGCCTTACTTCTTTTTCGTTAGAGGGACAGAGACTGTACAGTAAGAAGTTGCTTAGGGGAAACAAATTTATGCTCTTGGGAGTATATGATACTATTATATTTACCAATAGAATCGAGAAAAATCGTCAAAGTGAAAAACAGGAAAGTAGTAACGATCTTCATATTCACTAAATACAGGAAACTGCTTTCAGAAACATTTCGTGGAGAGTGAAACTGTTAAATATGTTCTTCAAGATGTTTTATCAAATTGGAGTTGATTTTTCTGAACTATTTGTATTTCATAAACCGGTTTATTGCTTTTCAAAGCCGAAGCTAACAAATATCCAACTTCAAGGTAAAAGGCATATGTAAACTGGGAATCATGGAGGTGAAGCGGAGCATTGGAAGGGGAGAATTGCATGCATGCAAAAGTGGGGATTGGAGTGGCCAATCAGAATTCATTGTGACGTCACGCTACGTCCGCTAACTGATTTCAACTTTTTTGTTTTGTTGAAAATTTGTATTGGTTAAAAATTTAAGTATTTTGGCAGAAAATTCAACTATTTGATTGAAAATGAATGTCTTCTTGGAAATTCACATTTGCGTGTTGGAAATTTAACTATTTTGTAGAAAATTCGCCTTTGTGGCTTGAAATTTCAATAATCTAGATGTTTTTTTTTCCTTCTTGACTGAAAATTCAAATCTGGTTGAAAATAAAAATCTTTTTTCCGTTGAATTGATACATTTTCCGTTGTGAATTCATCTTTTTTTGTTAAAAATTAATTTTCAAATTGAAAATTTACATATTCCATTATTGGTTCAGAATTTACATTCTTTAGTTGGAGATTGAATTATTTTGTTAAGAATTCATCTTTTTGGTTAAAAATTCAACATTGGTTGAAAGTGGAACTTTTTTGTTAAAAATTCATTTTTTTGTTTGAAGATTCATCATTTTAGTTGAGAATTCGATCTGTTTGATTGAAAAATCATGTATTCTGTTGACAATTCAACATCTTATAAAAAATTTTTTATTGGTGTTCTGGGATGTTGTAAATCTTCCAGAAGTGGGGGTGGTAACTAGGTCACTTGGCAGATATGAATGAGGTTGTATAGAAAATAAAATTTTGATACATACATACATACATATATATATATATATATATATATATATATATATATAAGGCATTCTTTATGAAAGCGACCCCCCCCCCAAGCTAAAATTCAGAGCGACTAAAAGAATATTGCTGGGGTGGAA
>JAUMHM010084049.1:0-12759 GCA_032362435.1 Melikaiella ostensackeni | reverse complement strand
TTGTACTCCTGGATTCGCAGTAGACTCCTGTAGCATTTGTAGTTGCGCACTGGAGTTAGGGTGAACTTCTGGCTGCGCAGTAGACTTATGTGACATTTGTGGTTGCACACTAGGGTTAGGTTGCATTTCCGGATGCACAGTAGAGTTACGTGGCATTTGTGGTTGCACACTAGAGTTAGGGTACACTTCCGGCTAGGCAGTAGATTTCTGTGGGATTTGTGGTTGCACACTAGAGTTAGGTTGCACTTCCGACTGCGCAGTAGACTTCTGTGGTATTTATGGTTGCGCACTAGAGTTAGGTTGCACTTCTGGCTGCGCAGTAGACTTCCGTGGCATTTATGGTTGTGCACTAGAGTTATGTTGTACTCCTGGATTCGCAGTAGACTCCTGTAGCATTTGTAGTTGCGCACTGGAGTTAGGGTGAACTTCTGGCTGCGTCGTAGACTTATATGGCATTTATGGTTGCGCACTTAAGTTGAGTTACTTTCCCGGCGGCGCAGTAGAATTATGAGGCATTCGTGGTTGCGCACTAGAGTAAGGTTGCACTTCCGGCAGCGCAGTAGACTGATGTCACATTCGCGGTTGCGCAATAGAGTTATATTATACTTCCGGATGTGCAGTAGATTTATGAGGTATGTTTGGCTGCGCGCTAGAGTTAGGTCGCATTTCCGGCTGCGCAATAGACTTCTGTGACATTTGTGGTTGCGCACTAGAGTTATGTTGTACTCCTGGATGCGCAGTAGACTTCTGTAGCATTAGTAGTTGCGCACTGCAGTTAGGGTGAACTTCTGGCTGCACAGTAGACTTACGTGGCATTGAAGGTTGCGCATTGAAGTTATGCCGCAATTCCAGCTGCGCAACAGACATCTGTGGCATTTGTTGTTGCTCTGTGGTGTTATGTCGTACTTACAAATGCGTAGTAGGCTTCTGTAGCATTTGTGGCGCAAGCATACACAGTAGAGTATAGTAACAGATAATTCTGTGAAGTAGACGTATATTGTACTCATAGCTGCACATTAGAGTTATATGGCATTTAAGTCAGCGCAGTAAACTTGCATAGCAGCAAAGGCTAACAACAGTTAAAAATAACAGTTAAAGATGCGCAGTAGAGTTATATAACAAGTACGGCTGAGCAGTAGAGTTGTATAACAAGTAAGGCTGCGCAGTAGAGCTTAGAACCACTAAGGCTGCGAAGTTGAATTACATAAGAACTACACTACCGACGGAAAGTTTGGGTACAGTTCCTTTCACCATTTGAACATTCCTACTTCACTTCAAATGCGAATACTTGTATGTAAGCTAAATCTACGAATTTGTGAGCAGAATAATTTGAGAGATTGGAAAATTTTAAGTCGAATCCGCCTAGGTTAAATTTTGTTTAATAAACCGGGCAAAAAATATTTAGCTTCAAAGTCAAATATTTTTTTAGCAAAATTAACATTCTCAGATCTTGAAGTGAACTTTTTGCCAAATCTAGAAAAATGTTCCAACAAATTTAGAAAAATCGTATAATCAAGAGTAAATTCTACACTTTGAATGAAAACCAAGAGCACGATTAAATATTATGTAATTGCTGAGTAGTCATAAAAAATATCCACTTGTGTAATGGAAATTTTGGAAAGCCAAAAGTCCGAGATTCATCATTAAACTTCATTTTTCATAAGGTGCAACATCAGATTTCATTTGATATGCAATGGAATATAATGGAATTTGACATTGCATCTTATAACAAATGAAGGTTAGCAACGAATTTCGGACTTCCGGCTTTCTAAAAATTTCTATTGTACGAGTAAAATTTTTTTTTCGAATACCCAGCAATTACACAATATTTATTCTTGATCTTTATTGAGATTGGAAGAGTAGGATTCAGTCTTGATTTTATGATTTTTTCAAAGTTTTAGGAGCACTTTTCTAGATTTGGCAAAGAGCTGAACTCAAGATTTCAAAATATTAATTCTGCTCAAAAAAGTTTCGACTTTAAGGCTTAATATTTGTTGACTCCTCCTTTAAAAAAATTCAATTCAGACGGATTTACGCTAAATTTTCTAATCTTTTAAATGATCTCACTTAAAAAGTCGTAGATTCAGTTTCTGCAAATATATTCGCCTTTGAAGCGAAGTATGAATTTTCAAAAGGAAATGTACCTAAACTTTCCGTTGGTAGTGTAAGGCCTCGCAGAAAATATAATATGTGGTAGTTGAGGCTGCTCAGTAGAGTTCTGCCGTATCTAAGACTGCGCCGTAAAGTTCTGTGATACTCACGGCTGCGCTGTAGATTTATGTGGTACTACTAGCCGCGCAGTGAAATATTTATCGGCGCGAAAAGGTATTTACATTCAAATTTACTATTTCGTGGTTTGGGATACTTTTTCACGAATTTTTATCAATAAATTTATGAATAGGCTCACATCTTGAATTGAAATTGTATATACTAAGCCGGTAAGATAGCTTGCATTAAAAGGTATTAAAAAATTTCAAGCCCTGAGAATGCCTTTTCTGTACTTTATTTTTTAATCCTCATTAGGCAGCGAAAATAGTAAGATTCCAATCCCTTTCAAAGCCGATCGGAGCTGCCAAACGTCGTCTCAAATAAATTAAAAATACAATTTTCTTTTAACACATAAGACCGCGCTCCAAAAGCATGAAATTTGCAAAATGTAGTAGAATTATACACAACAATACGTCTCTTTATCGTGAAATATTCGCTTTGTTTAAATATTATCAATTAAAAAAATATAAAATCATGGTAAAAAATTTAAAAAATTATTTTGCGCTGCAGCTAACTCTATGAAAATTAATCCTGACAGCAAAAAATGACTAGTACTACGTCTGAAAAAGTTCTTTACCTCATTATTATTCGAAAAACAGGAAATAAAAGTAGCGAAATGTGCTAAATTAAGAGGGATTGAAATTTTTCTATTTCATGGTTGCTTTATAGTATCCAAAAGTATTCAGAAAAATATTATTGCCGCTGGGTACAGAGAGGGTTTCAATTTAAGGGATAACTTCTATTGCTATGGAGATTCAGAACGCGAGGACAAAAAGGGGATTCAAATGAATTCAATATTTGTCACGTTACCATTGGATGCAGGAAATTTTGCAATACTTTTCAATGCAAGCCTTCTTACCGAGAAGGAAACCATTGTTATTTTAGAACTCAGAAAGGAGATTAAGTGCACTTTTCAAATGATTTTTTTTCGCGAATTTATTGCGAGCAAAGTTAAAAGCGTAATCATTTTTGGTTTAAAATTTGTCCTTTTATTGAATACAATATTTTCTGCTTCAGAAAACTCTCGTTCACTTTCGGCCGATGAGACTTGAATACACGAGTATTTTGTTGCAATTTTACTGACGTTTGGGTACTTGCTTGAGTTGTATCTCCACCATTCGAGAGGACAAGAATCCGTTAAAATCGGTTGCTCACGCAGATGAACCTCCACCTATTTATGGAAGCAAATATACCATAAAGAAATGAAATAATAGTATATTGTGTAACAAGTGCGAGAAGTTGACTACTTCACGAGTGTGAAGTTTGTGATTCGAGTAAAAAAGTCAACTTCTCGCACGTATCACACTGTCACATATAATATTTTTTGCAAAAAGGGCAAGCGAATGGCGATATTCCGTGCCTATAAGGAGGGCACAAAGTACCAGACACCTCTAGTGTGAGATAAGCGTGCGGGAATATGGTTTTCCTGCACGCTGATCTCACAATGGAGGAATATGGTACTTTGCGCACACTTTACAGATACGGAATGTCGCTATTTACATGCACGTGCTGCAAAAATATAATAAACATATTGTAATTTTATAATTTGGTAATTAAATGAGTGGCTGATAGCAAAGGCGGGTTAAAAAAATCGTCGGAGCAAGAATGAGTTAAGAACGTTGCGGGAAAAAACGAGTTAAAAAGATACAAGAAAAACGAGGATTATATCGTATATTATAACGATAGAATAGAATAGAATGTAATATACCGTTCTATTACACTGCCATATTATAATATACGATACAATTCTCGTTATTCTTTTTTTTTTCAACTCCGTTTTGCCCGCAACGTTCTCAACTCATTTTTGCTCCGACGATTTTTCAAATCCGCTTTTGTTATCAGCCCCTCAAATGTGCATAAAATATCCAGAGATTTTAATTTTTTGAGGGTGAAACTTAGATTTGTGGAAATTATTTAAAGTAATTTAATAAGTACCTATAATTTTTACTGGTCCTGTCCATTACCTCGTATTTTGAAAGCGTAAAATTTCGCAGGATATTTCATTTGTCAATGAAACAATTTCTGATGCTTCAAGCAAAAGGGTCATGAAACGTGGATCCAAAGCCATTGCTTTCCTGTATAAGGAGTTCGTACTGAATCCATGAAATCGGCTGTCCAAGGCCTTGATAAACTTTTTCAAAAACAATCGTATTATACGAGGCAATTTGTTCTCCTGTTCATACAGGAAATTTATTAAATAATCGTTCAATGATATCAGTACCGGAATGACCACTGACATTGTGGGATAAGAGTTTCCAGTCATAATTTCGGAGGCAATTTTGAGCGGTCTCAAAATTTCGACTAAGCATTCAAGCGCATACCACTGTGATCTCGTCAACTTACAGCCAAACTTAAGCTCCCTTCTCTCGGTGATCTGTATAAGCGGCTGTCTTAACTGCACCGTTCTATCGGACATCTTGAATTCGGAATTCCACCGTATGTCGATTATTTGCACGACTTTCAAGGGATTTGTCACACCCATTTCTAATTGTGCGTCTACCAGTGCTTTTGCAACCGACCCAGAAGAGTGTACACGTCCTTCAATTTTACGACACTGAAATTTTAAAGAAATGAAACTACACAACTGTATATTAAAGAGCCATGAAAACAATAGGATACAAAATTTCAATTCTTACACGACCCTATTAGTTCTCTGCATACAACAATCAATGCTTTGTATATAGAATTATATATACTTTAATTATAAAATTATTGTACGAACTTTAATAAATTAAAATTTTCGAATCTTCCGTCTTATTTATAAAGTAAAGAATATAATGTTGGAGAACAATAGAAAATGTATCAACATACTGAAGCCCTGTTCCCAATTACATTGTAGATTACAAATTAATCAAATTTAACTATTTAAAGAAAATACAAACATTAAAAAATGATATATATGGATTGTTTTATGTAGAATATTATGGTAAAGATTGTATGTTTGGACAGTACAAAATCGATGCAGCAGCGAGTTTTTTCATGATTTTCAATAATATTACTTTCAAGCACTATTATCAAAATTAAAATTTGAACTTTTTTTTTGTGACATTCACTTATTCTCAGAACAGTATAACACGTCCACTATTTTCTGCTGTCAACTTTTTTATCTTGCAGATATTTATTTCTAAAACAAAAGGCTCTTCATCTCAATATCTCAAAAAACTTTCGCGTTTTGGAATGTTTCTCTTCACGAAATTTACTGTAATATATGTGATATTTGATTCTGATGAAGAATACTGAATAAAAATTAAAGAAGCGATTGGAACGCTGGCAGGTCCTACGTATAATCTATAACAATAAATTTATTTTCCACGACTTGTACATAATCACCTTCTAGAGAAGTTTGTCGACACTTGCTGATTTTCCTTTAGCATCATTTATTGTCAGATCTGGAGTGTGATCAAAACATCTAATATGAACCCAGTCATCCATTAATTTTATAGTTGCTACTTCACTGCGTGCATTGTCAGACGTCATGAAAACTTGCTCTTCATAACCTAGAAACAGAATAAATTTTGTATCATTCTGTTGATCTTCATATGTTATCATTAATTGGGCATCTTCTTAAAACGGAAATTTAATAAAAATAAAGCAAAACTATAATGAATATTGCTTTCAAATTTGTGACGCGACCTGAGAAAAAGGCCCTTAGCGTCCCGGCGCAGATTTTACAGGAGAAGTCACATTTTTCAATACAATGAACTCATTTTATAGAATACTCCTTTTATTTATTTTCTTCAACTTTATACAGAATGTAAGTTTTGATGAATGATTTGAATATATACACAAAGTTGTAATAGAGATATAAAGAAATAGATTCAATAAGAAAGTTATGGGATTTAAAAATAAACTTCTAAGTGAATTAATAATTACCTGGTAAATTCCAATGATTTGTAATTTCCAATATTTTGTTCTTTAAATTAAGAGCAGTGTGACTCTCTCGCATCGCAGCCATTCCCAAATTGTGAGTTTTTAAGTAAAAATCTTTTGTCAAAAAATGGAATGCTAATGACATAAAATCGTCTCCAGCCTCAGACTTCCAATTGTCCGAAGTGAAGGCCAGAGTCAGAAAATTTGGCAAATTGATTTTAAATCGTTCCGAATATCTGCCTCCATTTCATTAAACAGAATAGGAATATGTTTTCTCCACATAGTTCTGCAAGGGAGTTTTCAATCTGCGATATTTTCATGGACAAATCCCTGAAAGCCCTCTTTGTTTAGAGTTAAGAAAGGTAATATATCTATGGCGATCATTTTGGTGACATTTTTATTTATTTTAGCCTTTCTTTCAACTAGTGAGCAGTTTCTATCCATCTTTTATATTACCTCAAATGCTGTTGAGAAGAAAATGCAATACTGTTGTAAACTATTTTTAAATGATCAATTATTATCAATATATAAATAAATAGCAATGGTCTGCGAACATTGAAAGTTAACTAGTCGAAGTCTCTTTTCTTTGTAACATGAAACATGTGAAAAAAATATAAATCAAGGTATCTTTGTTCGAGTAAAGTTTGTTTGAAAAATAGTAGGCAAAAGTAATATTTTCGAAAAAGCAACAGTAGTATAGTTATTTAGAAATCACTATTTAAAATCCACATTTTATTTCTTGAAAAGGCCCCATGACAACAATTTAATTTTATAACATTTGTAGAAACTATTACGAAAATGTAACAAAGTATCATGTAATTTTTAAAAATTAATATTACATATATGTTCAGAATATTTTTGTTGTTATTGTATAAGCAGAAAATGAGAGAATGTAGGTTATGTTTACTTACTGGTTTTTTAGAAAAGCTGTATACACTCTTTGTTAGATAAATACCACGCCCTTTTTTCGCACTGGTATAGTAAAACAATGAAAATTATCAAGAGAAATTATCGACCGCATGACGCGATAAAATCTCGGCTACGCCTACACCTGCGCGAAACATTGAAAATTTGGCAAGTTTCGTTGGATGAGCTAGAAGGGGGTTTGGTTTTTCCATATATGTAATACTCCTATATGGCCAACTATTCTGTAATGCGCCGCGCATGCGCATTACAGAATAGCTGCTCCTCTGCATCTCACTCTATACATGACCGTCCCTCTTACGAGCTTAAATGGATCGCTGGCCGTATAGGAGTATTAACAGACATGAGGTACATACATGGGATTTTCATTAATCCCAAACCGTCGCGGATATTTGTGGACGGTCGCGACGCCTGCGCAGATGTATGAACGACACCGAACCTTCAAAACGAATTATTATTATTATTTTAAATTATATCTCAGACTTAAGATGGTTACAGCCCAATATGTCAAAGGCACTTTTTAAGTTGGATATTTGTACCAAATTGAATATATTGCACGGGGCTATCCCGGTTTATATCATCAGTCACGGACTTTATTATTATTTTTATTATTATTATTATTTTATTATTATTATTATTATTATACCATTAGGCCTGATTCCTCTCAGAGTAAGCGTAACTCGTTCTGTTCTAGCCTCGTTGCACTACCGGGGATCAAGGAATTTATATGGTAAGCGCAAGTAAAGGATGTGTGCAATTTCTTTTCCTTAAGATCATTCACATCCCTAGCATTTCAAACACCCAATCTCCATTAATCGGTTGAAACTTTTCCAAGAGCATGCCTTTCGTCAACAGAAGTGTCGATCTCATCTGAAGCTACATTATTATTTGTACTAATCATTGTTAAAAGTATACACCCAACTACAACTGGACGCGAGACATTTATTCCATAAGTAAAAAATCATGTCTAACCTGAGCAACTAAATTTTCATAAGGTGGAATAATCCATTCATAACGTCAGTTCCGCCAAACTTCGGTCAAGCAAAGGAAAGTATGAGAGCCAAGCCAGAACCCAACGAGTTGTGATCGGTTTGTGTTGTGCACTGAGGAGGGCACCAGCCTCCTGCAGTTTGGTCTCTAAGATGGGAGAAGACCATACATTGCTCCAGAAGTGTGACAAGAATTCTCAACCGCGAGTAAAAACTTAACAAGTTCATACACTTCCCTAAATTTTCAATTCAAAAACTGAAGCCTCTGGGAAATTGATGTTTGTCAGAAAATAAAATAGTATAAATAAAATACTCATGATAAACTTTGTTGTCATTTCAATGATCTTGGAATATTGAGATTGCCCGCACTTGTTCGTTCACTTTAAAAACCTCAAAAATAATAATTGAAATTTTGAACCGGAATATTCTATAGGAAGAAGAACGCCAACCACACGTGAAGGATATTGGAAAAGTACTAAAAAAATATTGAAAAATGAGCACGAGGAAGAAATTGACGTAATTTTTAAAAATCATTCTTTTAATGGCGATGCGAAGCGCCTTAGACCACGATTTTCGTAAGACTCTTCAGAACAGGATAATTAAGGTGTAACATGATGCCTTTACGGTGCTCATTTTCGTTTAACTGGAGAAGGTTTTAAAATTTGTTGCGTAAATTTGAAAAATCCGTTCACTTTAAAAACTGAAGCCTCTGGGAAATTGTGTGGAAGAAATTGACGTAATTTTTTCAAATTATATTTTGAATGGCGATGCGAAGCGCCCCAAACCACAATTTTCGTAAGACTCCTTAATACCTCTGTTTTTAGAGCATTTCGGTCTGTGTAGCCTGTTATTGACACAGTAGAAAAAGTGATTTTTCTGGCATAAAAAAGGTGCGTGGCCCTAAATTTGAAATATGCTAGTCCCTGTTTTTAACAAAATTAGCAAATGTAGTTAGTTATCATGAACTTGCGGAATGGAAACAATCGTAACTAGAAGCAATAGGTTTTAGATCAATCTAGAAGTCGCATGTTGCTAGTTTGATCGATAAACTCTTTCCTCAACACCACTCCGACACGGGTCGCCGATCAATCTCTCTAGCAAACACCCTAGGCGAAGAGCTTCACAAAGCCATCATACATCATGATTCACACATAAACACTCAAACAGACTGATAAATCCATTGGAAGATCCATACCAAGATTCAACCACATCCACTAAGCAAAACTCTTCACGAGGGTCCATGAGTATCCAAAATCAAGCGAGCCCTTGTGATGCCCGAGATCATCAACTTGTTCTATCCTCTTTTCGTTTTAAATAATTTCGCATACTGTTTTCTCACCCCTCCTTTCGAACACAATTTCTGTTTCATTCACGTCAATGTAAGGACCCATACTCTTCACGCCAGTAACCAGTTCGCTCAACTCTCTCTGCGAATCATCGACTGATCCTGCCGTAACGATCTTATCATCTGAAAATTCCAGTCCATGCACTCACACTGCCCTGCAGTGTAAGTGCCTGCTTAATATTAATCAATCGGTCAGTTTTCCATTTAATTTTACACCCGTTTTACTACCATTATATATTGTTTTCATTGCTTTTAGAAGCCAACCATTCTCTTCATACTCTTTCAGGACTTCCCAAGGTTTAATTCTATCCTCTTTATCAAAAGCTTTTTCAAGATCAACAAATGCACAGAAAACTTTTTTTGTTTACCCTAAAACTTTTTATCATGATCGGTCTTAAGCTGAATATCTGATTAACACAGGATCTCCCTGGCATAAATTCACACTGGAATTCTCAGATCCTTTCTTTAGTTACTCCCATGATCTTGCCAATAAGTATTCCGTTGAATATTTCATCTTCGGTACTTAGTAGGCTAATCGCTCTATGATAAGTACAGTCACCTTTATCATCCTTTCCCTTCTAGAGTGGAACGATAATCGCCTTTCTTCAATCATTTGAAACATCACCATTCTCAGCTCACATATATCATAAACTCGCTAAGCCACACAAACAAATATCCGCCACCGCTCTCAAGCATTTCAGCGGTGATACCATCCACACCAGCAGCCTTTCTAAACTTTGGTTTCTCAATCACGGAAATGATGTCATCGTTATTGATCATTCTTCCGCTGCCTACAACGGAATCGTCTAGCGTATCCCCTTCTGCGCCACTGTTTTTATGCTTCATAGCTTGACCTCTACACAATTTCTCCATCAGCATTCTTACTTGCGACTAACTCAGTGCTATTCCTTCCTCTCCTAATGTTCTTAAACCGTTTCCAAAATAATTTATTTTCCTCAAAATCATTTCGCATTCTTTTGAACTTCTTCTGGTTAAATTTCATTCACTCTTTCTTTGACTAGTATCCTTTCTTTTCTGTTTTCATCCCTATAATTATTTTCTCCTCTGGTCCTCTCAGAAATGATACACACTCTTTTATAGATATTAATACTTTGAAAAAAGAAGAAGTTATTATAATGAGGATACACATTTCTACACATTCATTTTGTCCCCGCCGTTATAAACTTTTAAGAAAGCAAATATCCAAACATTACCAACCCAATGAAAATTAATTAATTAAGAAAATATGCTTAAAAAAAGCCCCATTCAAAATAAATCGTCTAGTTCAAAACTGAGGAAAATCTAAAAATTCGATTCAAGTCTGTAGGTAAGATAAACGTACCAGCAATCGTGACGCCAATTTCATTGCTTTTCATCTAATTTTAAGTAATTCAAATTTCCTTTCATACTATAAAATGCTAAAAGTAAACCAGTTTTATCACTAACAAGGTTATTTTCAACATTTTCTTCCAATATATTTAAATTATAGCCAAGTTTCACTTCTATTGGAAGCCTCACGATTACTGCGACATTTACCTTATATGTTCTTTGAAATTATATAATTAAAAAATAATCAGGGCTCAGACTCACTTCAGAAGTAAAAACTAGTGTCAATTATAGGGGCAAAGATATTGAAAAATATTAGCAAAATAGTCGCATGAAATTTTTTGAAGAATAAGCTTATATATTAATCACGCAATCTTCGGATCGACTATAACGTTTTAAAAAATGGCATAAGGGATATAAGGCAAATGAAATTTCGAAAAATTTATTTCTCTGGGAATACAGAGTGAAAGTTTCAGATAAAAATCTCTAATTCGTAATATTTTTATTTCCAACGAAGAAAATTAGATCAGACGCCGTGTTGACGTTCACAAAAATTCGGAAGAGAAATACATAAAATAATGAACAATAGTAACTTGAATTTTCTTCACTGTGAAAACTAGAGATCTTTTTTTTACGGCATCATTCTCTGCGTGTCCTGTTCTTGAATAGGATAACTTCATGCTGTTATTCTTAATGTAAAACAAAAAACTCTGAGTTTCCACCAATGGTCTCATTTTAGTACCACACGAGACTATTTTTTCTGAGTCTTATTTTAATACCTGAAATGAGCTCTGTAATAATACTAAGTCAAGACAGAATTCGGGGAGCGTAGACCAAATATTTTCGGTGTGCCTAAACACTTCGCTTACATGACATAAGTTTCTTACAATTTACCACTATATACATATTTTATATTATCTTATCCTTACTATTTATAATTATTCACATCAATTCTTATATCTCCCTTTAATTGCTTCATCCCTTCCTAACCCAATCCTTCCTCCCCTAAAATCTTAACCTCATTCTCTTCCTAGCTTCCTTTATCTTCAATCCCTTTCACACATCCTTCCCATACATGCTCCCATATTTTCTCTTCCCATTCACATATTCTGCACTTTCTATTATCCTTCTTATCCCAATAAACCATTTTCTGACCTCGTTCGCCAATCTAAATCTTGCTTTTCTTGTCCATCTTCTCTCTCTCCATCCCTTTTCTGAATACATTGATATTCCTTCCTTTTTTATCATCTTATGCAAGTTATTATATTTGAAATACTCAACATCCCTTATCTTTCTATTAATTGTCTTTTCCTGTCATTCTCTATCAAATTCTTCATAGTTCACTCCAGTCCCATCTCCTATACCTCTATCTGCTAAGAGCTTCTTTCTTTCGTTTTCCCATTTTGTTATTTCTTTGCCCTCCCTCTCCTTTCTTCTACCTACCCCAAACACTTTTTCGCTGAATCCCCTTCCTTTCCTGCCTTAGCTTCTCTTCAAATTCTCTTACCCTCTTTCCTGCTCTAGTACATAATTTATCACTCAAAATTCATCAGTATTATTTATCAGTATTTATCAGTATTACTTATCAGTATTATTCATAAGTACCATATATCCAGGTGGCCTCTAGTCTACCTCTTATGTCCACCTCATAAACCGATCTTGTCATCTCCCAATCTCTTACCATTCCTTCCATCCTCATACCTTTCCTCCATATCCTAACACCTACCATACTAGCCTATCAAACTATCACGTACGTGCTCTTCTCACATATGCATTGAATGGTCTTTTCTCATCTTGGAGATCAAACTGCAGGAGACGGGTGCCCTCCTGAGTATACAACACTAACCGATCATAACTTCTTTGATTCTGACTTGGTTTTCATACTTTCCTTTGCTTGACCGAAGTTTGGTGGGACTGACGTTATGAATGGACCCTCCACCTTATAACGATTTAGCTGCTTAATTTGGACATGATTTCATACTTATGGAATGAATTTCTCGCATGAAGTTGTAGTTGGGTGGATACTTTTAACAATGA
>JAUMHM010084048.1:1953-12763 GCA_032362435.1 Melikaiella ostensackeni | reverse complement strand
CCATGGTTTTTTCGGTGCGGGAAGGCACCCTTGTGAATGGTCACAGATATAATGCAGATCACAACCCTACCTCTATCCAACGTTTCGTAGGGGGCGGGAAGACACCTCTACGACTGATCACATAAATAATGTAATTCACATCCTCATCCCTTTCAAGGAACCCCTGGGACTGGTCAAAAAAATAATGTAGGCTGCAACTCTACCCTTGTCCAACGTTTCGTGGGGGGGAAGGTACCCCTGTGACTGGTCACAAGAATAATGTAGGTCGCAACCCTACCCCTGTCCAACGTTTCGCGGGGGGTGGGAAGGCACCCTTTTGACTGGTCACAGAAATAATATAAGTCACACTCCTACCTCTTTCAACGTTTCGTGAAGGGATGGAAAGGCACCTCTAAGACTCGTCACAGAAATAAGGTTGGTTATACCCTTACCCCTTCTCAACGTCTCGTGGAGGGTAGGAAGGAACCCCTGAAACTGTTCACAAAAATAATGTAGGTTGCAACCCTATCCCTATCCAACATTTCGTGGGGGCCCCCCTGTGACTGATCACAAGAATAATGTAGGTCGCAACCCTACCCCTGCCCAACGTTTCGTGTGGGCGGGAAGGCACCCCTGTGACTAGTCACAGAAATAATGCAGATCACGCCTTCATCCCTTTTAAACTTCGAGTGGGGGGCGGGAAGGCACCTTTGTGACTAGTAACAGAAATAATATCGGTCACGCCTCTACCCTTTTCCAACGTCACATGGGGGCGGGAAGGCACTCCTGTGACTGGTCACAGACTTAATTTAGGTCACACCCTTTCCAACGTCTTGTGGAGGGTAGGGAGGCACTCATGTGACCACGGATATCGCACTCTTGCCTCTTTAGTCACACCCCTCATCCTTTCCAGTCTCGTCTTTTTTGGTAAGAGGGTTCCAGACTGTAGAACAATGTATTTCATGAGTTATTTGTGCATTGAAAAATATATTTTCTAATTAAATTAGTCGTCATTATACAGAGAGAAATCAATGGATTATCCTTATATTTACATATAAACTAAATTACGAAGTTGAAAATGCGAGAACAAAACAAAAGATAACCTTGAAAATATTTCTCACAATTGTGCAATATCATTCTATAACGTCATTAAGAATATTCTAGAAGCTTAGCATGGACATGATCCAATTAGCTGTAGAATGTTTTCGAAGTTGGTAACGTAGGAATTTGCTCCCAGAACCGGCCCAGCATATCCACTTGATTGGTAGTAAGAGGAGAGTAGAGGAGGGGGAGATGTCAAGAGAGCACATGTTGGCATGGGGGGGGGCGTAAATGGAGAAGAGATAATGGTGAGAGGCGAGAGGGGGAAGAGGAGGACTTACAGGGAGTATGGAACAAGAAATAAGAAAACGAGACGGGGGAAGGTATCAAAGAGGCTCACCCCTTTGGAGACTGGAGACTGATATAGGAACGAGTATAAACCATAAGGTAAGGAGGGGAGAGAAAGGCGGTAGGGCGGGTGTAAGAGAGAGACATTCGTGGAAGATGGTATACCAGAAAGTATTAGTACTTTCGCCAAGTCTCTACGAACGCATTTCTGGCTCGCAGCACGAAATAAGACTATATTTATGGAATACATATCACTCGATTAAGGTGTATACTATCTAACTAGCAAATTATTGAAAACGGAAACACTAATAACAACTTTTTTTCAGTTCTGGATGTTATTTAGCCTTCCCGCAACATACATTTTTCATTTCCAGATATTCAAATAATTTCAGACTTCGCCGTTCTCCCTTTCATTAATTTTCTTTCTGTCTTTCGGTTCAGGAGACATCTTTAAGGCCGAATGCATCCCACGCTTTTGACAAGATGTAGCATCAAAGTATAGTACACGCGGAATGGGCATAACGTAATTCAACTCCCGTCCGCTAATATAACGCTGGTAGTCGCGGTTGCATATTATATGTGATGGCTTTTGTATGATTCATATCAGAGTTTTAGCTTCGTATTCGGTAATGCTCTCATGAGACAACCTGTTGTAAAAGAACCCGATGGTGGCTCTAATTAAAGAATCACAAAATAATTCAGTCATCTTGACATCATCAGATTCTTTTTTACACGGAGACATCAATTTCGTTGAAGTTTGTTAGTATACATTCGGTACCTAAACTTACTATTTATAGTGATGTAGCAATACCTACTTCCTATGATATAATTTATATCATTAAATTATATAAATTAATATTAAGATTTAAACAAAAAGTTTCAAAATTATTCTTTACAAATAGAAAACGAGATTGACATATCTAAACTACATTGTTTTGAAAGTTCTTATCAGCGATAGGTTTGAAAAGTTTGTAAGGCAAGTGCACAGTTTTAGTAACGATAAATCATGCAACACGATAGGATAAAATACTCAAAGGCAAAACACCTAATTGTTAGTGACGCAACGTCTGCGATCTAAATCTTACATCCATTAAACTGCCACGCTGTACTACGTGCATGTGACATAAGTTCTAGGTAAACGTCCATGGACATGCTCTAGTCTCCAGTTTCCAGACCACGGACGCGTAGCCATGTGTATAGTAAAGCCTGGCATGTAAAGGAACTAAAAGGCAAAGCGATTCTTTACGAGCCAGCAAATGTAGGACATGCTCGTCCGCACTTTGGTGTTTTACGTTCGAGAAGTCACTGCCCCTGCGAGGTTGTTAATTGGTATGTCGCACAATATTCTGCGAGTCACTGCTTCACTAGGTGCGAATAAAATTTCTTGTTAATTTCCCCTTTAATTTTCCTTCAATGTGGAAACTGAACATCTCCAAGAAAAATTCACTGTACAGCCCTCTCATTTCAATTTTGTGGATAAAATAAACTCTGTGAGTTTGCATGACTTCAAACGAAAGGAATCTTTGTAGCAAGTCGTAAACTGTAAATCGTAAACTTTGCATAAGCAAATGTGCTAGGCAGAACTCTCATGAGGATCATATGTCGGAGAATCGAGAACAGCTGATTGCAATGTTGCATGTAAGCATTTATAGCAGAGGAAAAGGTGTTTATAGCTCACGCCTTTTCATGGAATAGTCGAGGGAATAGTTTTGCCTCAGGACGATATTGTGAAGGGCAGTAAAGCCTGAGAACTTATTTTCATTTTTATTAGATGGTACTTCATCTTTCTTAATTTGATGAAAGTTTACTCATGTAATGATCATGACATACCTTCTTGTTTTTAAAAGTGATGCACAGAAGCAGTTTTACTACTGCAAAGCTCCACTTTAGTCACGATCCGGTTATAAATCATTTTCGGAAGTTGACTACAGTGCTTCTTTCAGGACAAAATAATGCGGCGCAGAGCAATATCATCGCTGCATCCGATATAAAAATGTATCCTTGGATACTCGTAGAAAACGGGAATGAGCTCAAGGTAGGTCGTAGGTCGAAGCATCATAAAAGAAATTTACGGGCACGTCTTATGTTCTTCGCGATTTAGCTGCCCGGCAGCCCTGACCGCGCGGAACTACGTCTTATCGCCAAGTGCTACGAACGACTTGAGTATCATGCCATCGTAAAATTGCTGTGTACCAAAAATTCATTTCGAAAGGAGAAAGATCAGAAAAAACGGGCATTAAACAGAACTGAAAGAAAGAATGAAAAAGAATGGTAATATGAGGCCTAACTTAGCTCCATCCCTAAGTATTACTATATTAACAGAATTATTTTGATGTTATGATTTAGTTTTATAAGATATTTTTAGGGCAATAGAAGTGCAGTTCTTGAGAGAGAAAAACAGAAAAAGAGGAATAAGTATCGATCTAACGAGAACATCGCAACTTTTATGGCTGCAATATTTTATGTCTAATTACTTTATTTAATTAACCGTTGCCAGCGCTCATCTGAAACTTAATTGACTCGGCTTGTGCGAATTGAGATCATAAGCTGAGATAAAAGCGGAAAAGAGATTCTGAAACAAATTTCTAAGAGTCGCCTTCACGTTCTATGCAAATAGTGAGCCGTGGCACAAGTTTTTTGATGCCCTCCTCGAAGAAGTTTCCCGCCACCGAATTCCCCCACTTCAGGACCTCTGTTTTCACCTCCTCGTCGGTGGAAAATTTTTTTGCACCCATGTGAGTCTTCAGGTAGGTGAAGAGTTGGTAGTCTGAAGGCGCCAAGTTAAGGGAGTAAGCGGGATGTTTCAAAACATCCCAACCGAATGAATCCAAAAGTGCCTTGATGGCCATGGCTGTGTGCGGACGTGCGTTTTCATGCAACAAGCACACTCCCTTCGTCAACATTCTCCTCCACTTGTTTTGAATCGCCCTCTTGAGCTTTTTTAGAGTCTCGCGGTATCTTTCTGCATTGATGATCTCACCCTGAGGCAGAAATTCGATCAAAATGATCCCTTTTCGGTCTCAAAACACAGAAGCCATGATTCTTTTGCTCGAAAATGAAGTTCTGAATTTTTTGGCGGATGGGGAACTGGTGTGACGCCACCGCGACGACTGTCTCTTTGTCTCTGGAGTGTAATGAGTCACTCAGGTTTCATCTACTGTAACAACAGAGCTCAGAAAATCCTCACCTTCCAGTTCAAACCGCTCAAGGAACTCGCGAGCGCTAGCACTTGGCGAAATTTCTTATTGACATGTTTCAAGCAAACTGATACTACGAGGTTAGTTTTCGCAATACCGAGGTCCCCCTGTGCTCGTTGTGCTCAGGAGAACCCCCTCTACCGCTCATTGTTGCCAAACTTGGTGAAAAAAATTCTCACAGCCCAAAGTGGCAACAGTACTCTTACTTTCTGGACATCCCTCGTATAATATTTTCTTGCCTCTGCTCAAATACAAACGTAATCTATGTATATGAAGCATAAAATTACTATTCACATTGTAACATATTTGCAAGTTAGAACATTAAGATAATTTACATAGTAGATTCGGATTAAAAACTTTGGTTCGGATTGATTCGGATTGGATCGGAATGAGTCGGATTAATTTTCAACTGATTTGGATCGAACGAAATTTAAAACAGTACGACGGAGCCTGGATCAACATTATAAGAGGGACTCTGGATCATGATTTTGTTCACTTTTTACAAGACGGATTCTGACGCAAGCATGGATTTGTTAATGTATCCATTTGAGATAGGAAATATTAGTGCTGATGAATTATAGAGGGTGTCATATCACAGAAAATAAGATTATTAGGGAAAAAATTTCGAGGTCGTTTCCTCGATGTACAAAAGTACAGCTGTAAATAGGAATGTTCACGACACGCCGAAGCTAAAACATTTTTTGAGAATTAAAAAAATTAAATCAGTGCAATTTTAATGATATGTAGGCCTGGAGTGTATTGTTCTATGCGTTCGCCTCTCGATGTTTCAGATGCAATACAATACTGTACACGTTTTCGAGGCTCGAGATAAGACGGCATGCATTTTATACTCATTCTTTTCAGAGCCTTCCATTTATCATATAGAAATAACAGTTTACCCCTTATGCGTGAGAATCTAAAATAAATTAAAAAAGAAGGCTAATAAAATTTATTCTCGACGAATATAATACTGCCGTTCTGATGAAGAAACAGAGCATCTACAGTTGGCCGTATGGCCTGTGAGGTGAGCGAGATCAGCATGCTCGTGTATGTCCGTGTTAGACTAATATAATGTATTCCTAACATACCAGCATTGAGAGCATTCTGCAACACAGTGGTTCAGGTCTATGATAAGTTTAGGTGATCTAAGCCTTATTTATAAAAGGCATTCTAAATCCTTTTTTCGAGATTAAGCCCGTTCCACAGCTGTAGTGGTTCATGTCCGTCCTAAGCTTCTAGAATGTTCTTAATGACGTCATAGAATGATATTGGACAATTGTGAGAAACGAAATTCACGTAAGCAACTTCAAGGTTATTTATTATTTCAAAATCAACATTTCAAGCTTATATTTTGATTTGTCGTCGCATTTTCTACTGCGTAATATAGTTTATATGCATAAAACAAGGATGATTAATTGCATCCTTATAGATAATACATGTAATTGAAAAATTCACGTTTTCATTAATGTGATGCGTAAAAGATGCAGGTGTACTATTATAATTGGACATGAGGTAAGTATGACATTTTTATTTGTTTATAAATTTGATTTACTGCCTTTTATAAAGACAAAACGTTTGCGATGAGGTGATATGTATTTTATTCAAAGATTTATGATCATTTTTCAGCACCTTCTATCTTTTAATAAAAATGTATGGACGCTTTTAGATTTTAAAACTTAATTTAAATCAAAAAGATTCTATAGTTCTTCAGTACAGAAATACGGCAATAAAAGATTAAAAAGTGGAAACCGATTAAACCAAATTCAACAAATGAAGTGTCCGTATCTATTTATTTATATCTCCAACTGTGTTTCACTGCACTAAATCCAAATCATTTAAC
This sequence comes from Melikaiella ostensackeni, assembly GCA_032362435.1. Taxonomy (NCBI): domain Eukaryota; kingdom Metazoa; phylum Arthropoda; class Insecta; order Hymenoptera; family Cynipidae; genus Melikaiella; species Melikaiella ostensackeni. The sequence goes on along the minus strand of JAUMHM010084048.1, from coordinate 6,358 downwards.
TTTAAAAATTAAACCAATTTGTTAAAACTAAAATAAAAGAGTATGGTAAGTAATTCAGTGAATTGAAAGAAATTGTAAGACTCCTTTTCCCTAACCGTGAATTGACGCTCTTGAGATATTTCCCTTTAGATTCATTTCTTTTACGCTTATTAACTTTAATTACAGAAGTTCTTGCAATTTCTCCACAGCAGATCTTCCCTGTCCCTAAGAAATTTCTTTTAGGACTTAATAAATACTTAACTTTCCTTACCCCTGAGCCTGATTCAATCGTCTTTTTTCCATTTATCCTCTTCCCATACCGGGTGCAAGGAAAAATAATCCGATATCAAATTCTTCGGTCACCAGTTTGGCTATAGGCAATGAAATAAAGGGTTGAGTGAGAAAAGATAAGAAAAAATAAAATAGACTCGTGAAAGAAGGAAGCCGCTGATGAAGAAGAGAAATAGAGAAAGAGAGGAAGATTGATAGTGAAAGAGCAACGAGGATATTGCCGCATTCCACTAGTGCATAATGAGCTGTGAAATTTCAAGAGTGGTATGCTCATGGCACTTCTCATTGATCGCGGAAATATTCTCCGTGGAATCTCGGTACCTATTGGCGAGACGTCCAAGGGCTAGGGATTTCCATCGTTGTGGTTATCTCTCTACAATTTATTTCAATTCATTGAAGAAAGTGTATTTTCGCATTAAATTTCCCAAGCGCAAAAACTGTTTATATATTCAGATTAACCGATTTAATTGCAAGACTTTAAAGTAAGAATATCAGTAAAGTTTATTTCGAAAAAAACTCAGGCACAGCCCAATAAGTCTTAGACATCTTTTGTTCTTGAGTTAGATTTTTAGTGCGAACCATTTCTACAGGGGGCTATGCCGGTATGTATCGTCAGTCACGGAAGCATTTTTATAACGCTTTTAAATGATCTGATGAGGGTAGTATGCCTAATATGACATATTGGGCAGCCTGATTTCTTTTTTACCCCACCATCCACGGAATGGATTACAGTCAAGTACGTGATGGAGAGACATACAGCTTAAGGTGGGATCCGAACCACTGGAACCTCAGTAAAACTACATAAAAAAATTCCAAAGGTACCGACTCAGGGATCCCCCGGAACTCTAACGTAGAATCCGAACGTCTAACCGCCTGGGCCACCGAAGCTCGAAAAGTTTAGAATACGAATATTCGTACCACTCAAAATGTGGCTATCCGTAACACTACTGACACGGATTGGGCGAGCTGGAAAGAGGGACCAGATCCATTTCAATAGTGAGGACCGGTAAGCTGGCATGACCACATTGTAAAAATGAATTCATAACACGTAGGGAATTAAGGGCTCAATTAGGGCTAATTTAATGACCTATTGCCAAATTTAATGCTCCACATTAAAAAAAAACGGAGGTGCTGCTAGCTCAACGTTAAGCTAGCAGCACCACACATCGAAAGAAATAACCTAGACGATATTAATTTGCACTATAATTTAGGGCTTATTTAGGGCTCATTTATTGCTCTATTGCAAAATTTAGCGTTCCGCGATTTTAAAAAAACACCCGTGGTCATGCTAGCTTAACGTTAAGCTGGCAGCACCTCACATCGAAAAAAACGAGCTAGATATTTCTTTGCACCATAATTTAGGGCTAATTTAGGACTCACTTATGCCCTATTGCAAAATTTAACGCTCCAAAATTTAAAAAAAAGTGGTAATGGTAGCTTAACGTTAAGCTGGCAGCACCACACATCGAAAAAACAACCTAGGCGAGATTTTATTGCACACTAATTTAGGGCTCATCTAGGGCTCACTTATTGCCCCATTGTAAAATTTAACGCTCCGCAATTTGAAAAAAAACTGGGGTCATGCTAGATTAACGTTAAGATTGCTATCTTAAAGTTAAGATTGCTATCTTAACGTTAAGCTATCGATATTTCTTTGCATTGTAATTTAGGGCTCATTATGGGCTCACTTAATGCCCCATTGCAAAATTTAGGACTCCTCAATAAACCGTGGTCATGCTAGCTTAGCGTTAAGCTGGCAGCACCACACATCGAACAAAACGACATAGGCGAGATTTCTTCGCACTATAATTAAGGGCTCATTTAGGGCTCACTTAATGTCCTATTGCAAAATTTAACGCTCTGAAATTAAAAAAAAAAACTTGGTCCTGCTATCTCAACGTTAAGCTAGCATGACCACGTGCCTTTTTTGAATTGCGGAGCGTTGTATTTTGCAATAGGCCATTGAGTGAGCCGTAAATGAGCCCAAAATTATAGTGCAAAGAAATATCACCTAGATCGTTTTTTTCGATGTGCGGTACTGCCAGCTTAACGTTAAGCCAGCATGAACACAGTTCTTTTTCAAATCGCGGAGTGTTAAATTTTGCAATAGAGCATTAGGTGAGCCCGAAATTATAGTGCAAAAAAATATCGCCTAGGATGTTTTTCTCGATGTGTGATGCTGCAAAGAAATATTGTCCAGATCGCTTTCTAATTATGTTGTCTTTAATATTAAAAAAGGACAACTGCACTGCGAAACTCCGCAGCGTATCCTTCTTACAAATTCTCATAAATTTTCGGTTATTTATTAAAATACAGTATTTTAAAACTAGCGAAAATTTCGAAAATATTACAGGTGGTAGGTACATACTCGTATGCCACACTTCAGTTGTCCGAAGCACCAATTGGTCATACTTAGGCTTTTTCAATGTCTTTATAATATTAATACTTTAGAAGCATTAACTGTGCAGGAATTTAATTGGTGCATACTTATTTTTGTAAATAAGACTAAGGTGAAACTTGTACTTTTTGCAGGCTTGTAAATTTAGAAACTATTCATGCTGAAAATTTTGTGATACTTTTGTCTTTTGCCCTTAGTTTTTACTGCAATAGATGTGGATGTGAGTTCATTGTCAGTAAATCTTTGTAGGAGTTGAGAAAAAGTGTTACATGGAACCTAGAATCTAGATCATTATTCTTTGCAGTCGAAATTGTTGTAATAATTTCATAATGACAGAGTTGATACAAGAGAAACATTACTAACTAGTACCCTAGATATCTTCTCCCTGATAATAACAGACGAATGGCGCTATCAGTTTCACTCAATAATAATCGTTTTAAAAAATGTTTCAAAAATTCGTACTACATATTTCGAGAGCCCTGAATTAGCCCTAAATTATAGTGCAAAGAAATATTGCCTTAGCCGTTTTCTTCGGCGCGTGGTGCTGCGATCTTAACGTTAAGCTAACATGACCACGCGCTGCTTTTTGAATTGCGGAGCGCTGAGTTTTACAATAGGCCATTAAGTGAGCCCGAAATGAGCCCTTTATAGTGGAAAGAAATATCGCCTAGGTCGTTTTTTACGATGTGTGGTGCTGCTAGTTCAACGTTAAGCTAGCAACACCACCGGGGGTTTTTTTTTTAATGCGGAGAATTAAATTTGGCAATAGGGCATTAAATTAGCCCTAAATGAGCCCTTAATTGCCTACGTGTTACGAATTCATTTTTACAAAATAAGGTCGTGCCAGCTTAACAGACCTGCAATAGTAGTATGAATATCCACATTATTCCCATACCATTGGTGGTACGAATAGGCACTCCAAAAAGTTTATTATATTGTGTTTTTTTAACTTTTTCTCGGATGAACTTGGTTTTTTATCGTCAGCCACGAACTATGTCAAGTGTCTAATGAATTAAGGACGTCAAATGTTTATAACGATGTTTGAAACCTTTTGCAAACATGGTGAGTTGAAAAAAAATTTAGTTCTGGCTTCCCAAGGTTTCAGTCGCCTACTTTTTGATTGTCTAGGATGTTTCTTGCAATGTGACAGGTGTTCAGTAAACCCGCTTTTTGAGCTTCTGCTAGTACATTACTGACTCCTAGATGTTTGAAATGTTCAGTGCATCTTGCGTGCACGCTAGGGTGGTCTAAGAAAAATTTTGTTGTCTCACTCCCCTATTTTCTTTCATTTGATATAATAATAATTGTGCAATTTACTATAGAAAAAAAAAATTAACCTCCATTTTATTCATAATACTACCCTTAAAATTAGAAAAAACCCTCTATAGAAGGTTGGAAATTTATAATGTGCTTTTCATATACCTCAGGTATTTTTTGCCTTGAATGATTAAGTGACCTTAAAAACGTTGAAATGTGAGCCATTGATATAAAATCACGCTTAAACTTTTTTAAACTACCCCTTAGGACGAAATTTTGCTTCTTTCGTAGTTTTTCTTATAATTTTTCATAAGAAGAGTCCAAGAATGACTTCAGAAATATAGCATAAATATTAAATAGTTTCTTTAATAATTTAAAGACAGTTTAATGTCGGCTTTTCGGCCATCAAATCACCCTTAATAAAAAAATGGTGAAATACCGTTTTTTGCTTAAAGTGAGTAACTGTTTCACAAGGATGTC
>JAUMHM010084047.1:0-12763 GCA_032362435.1 Melikaiella ostensackeni | reverse complement strand
GTGGATCATCCCTATCTCTAATCCCTTCCGCATCCCGAATCACGCTCTCCAACAATTGCAACTCCGCGCAACTGAATCTTTTCCCCTCCACGTATGAAAGATTGTAGCTTGAGGAAGCTTTTAGGCCACTATCCCTTGCTCTTTTCAAATATGTAAGAAGAGTTTTTCGTTCCTTCTGTACCTTTTTTGTATAATCTTCGGAGATGAGGATTCCAGTACCATGAAGTTTCTTCAGCTGGGCCAGTATGAGTTTTTTATCTTTGAATGAGCGAAGCTGGGTCAGGATAGGGCGGGGTCTATGAGACTCCTCTCGCTTTTTACCACCCAGACCTGAAACAGAATCAATTGGATCCATTTGCAGATCGATGTTAAGATGAGATTTAAGAATCCCACAAGCCACGTTCTCCAGATTTTCATCGTTCTCCCCAGCAACTCCAAACATGATCAAATTGTTATTACTGAGCGCTTTGTCCATAGCCTATATTTTTCGGTCCTGCTCCAAGATGACAGATTTCAATTTTTCGTGTTCCTTTTTGAGTTCTTTGTTTTCAAGCGAGAGTTGGTCAACCTTACTGTGGAAAGACGAAAGCTGTGGTATATGTGTATACGTATACAGTATTGCGAGCCGTATACATGCGCGAACAGCAGAGCGAACGATATAGTAGTAAGGTATAATACGTATGCGCGCTAGCCGCGAGGAAGTATAATGCGTGTGTGTGTGAGCGAGTGCTGAGCGATGCTGACGTGCGCGTCGTTTGCCATCGGTTCGGTATACGTCTCTGTGCGGGACGCAGCCAGTCTGCTCTGGTCTGCGCCAGTCGTTACCTTAATCCAGAGTGTTTAAATATTTAATCAAAGACATCACAAAAGCGAAGTCTCCAAGTTTCAGAATTTTTTCATCGGCAGCTCAAATTTGTCCTCAGCCATGTTCAAGGCCATTTTGACTCCGCTATATAGGAACAATGACGATCGGACACAAGCACCGGCTGGAGACACGTAGGCGACACGTAGAGGAAATGTAATAAGCGAACACGGGCACCACTTTTAGACACTATTACTAAACAAAGTAACCGCACTGCATCCAAATTGTATTATTCGGGTAGTCTATCTGTGGGCTCTTCCAGTGCAGGGATGTTTTCTCCTGCCGTTGGAAAACCTAAAAATCCAATACCTTCCAAAGCAACGGTAGAATTTATTTCAAAGAAATTCGATGGGGAGAACATGCCTGTAGCTCGGTTTATCAGTGACGGTATAGTTGCGCGCGATTCAATTGCCGCAAAGGATCGCATTTATCTCTTTTTGATGATAAGGTCCAACAATATGGATCACAAATTAGTCAGATCCTCGAAAATTTAATTGAGGTAGTTGAGGATCGGCATTCCCAAGAAGCGGCACGCTACATGATTAAATATGTGCATGATACCGCTTCCGACAAGTTCATAATAGGTCTAAAAAGAGATTTAATTTGATGAATGGGGGTAAATATGTCAAAATCTCTAAAAGAGGCGATTAATTTTGCAAAAACAGGAGATTGAGAGATAAATTTCGAAAGTGGGTTAAATAGAAAGGAAAAGTTACCAGAAAACGAAGCCAACTGTGGGGCAGAAAAATCGTCTCAAAATGATAATCAGGGTAACACGCATGACCGATTCCGACCTTATTATAGCAATGCGCCAGCTAGGAAGTTTGAGGTAGGCTGAGGTAGAGGCCGAGGAGGCGGTGTCAATAGGTAAAACAAGAAGAATAATCCAGATGAGCGAACTGAAGTAACTTGCCGAAAATGCGGCAAGAGCTTCCTGGAAGATAGAATTGCGGAAGTATAATTATAAGGTCACGTTCAAATCAGGTAGGGTGAATGCTAATGTGGGTGCGCTGTTTCGTAGTCCTGTAGAGTCGAGCAATTGTAATGAGAAAAATGTGTAAGGGAACAAGTGATAGAGATAGCCCTGGGGACGCTGCACAGGAAGGCAGGTCTGCTGGTGGTCGCCGCTGTGAAAGCAATGTACACTTTCAAGATTATGCCATAGAAAGCGTTTTAGCATTATTGTCAGAAATCACTTTGAAATTAAGGTTAGACAATGACGATTGTCAAACTCAAAGCTTTCCACCCTAGCCCATTCCTGATCAGATTTTATCCCGCCAGGGCGGGTGAGATCCAAGGTTGCTCCACTTAACGATCGAGAGTTGGAGGCGGGCAAGAGTTGCGGGAGCAGGACGAATGATACATTTCAGCCGTGAGCCTGACGAGGAAGGGGAAAAGTGTTTCCTAAAGTAGAGATCGGTTCCTCTGGGGGTTAGTTGTCTGGGGGTCGCACCAGCCCCCTTGACAACGGGAGTTGATAGTGGGCCTTGTTGGCCATTCGGAAAAGGAGAGAGTTCTATTAAGTGTAAAGATCAAGAACGGAACAAAAATGATTATGATAATGATTTTGGTTTAGGTAATGGCGATGACATTGAAAATGTTGATAATGATGATAATTTTGGCCATGATAACGATATTGATGATGACGGAGTTGTGTTAAGTAAGAATGAATAGAATGAATTGATTGGAATGTGTGTAGCTGTATTGTTAAATGCATGTGATGTGGACAAAGAGGTTTTAGAACAAGTTGAATGAACTAAAAGCGCATCTGCAGAGGCAGGTTATAAGCAAGCTACAAGCAGGTCAATAAAATGTTTACACTTTCATTGCTCTATTTTAGTTGTGTAGAGATAAATTGTCGATAAGGTATGGCAACATTATTAATTACGTTTCGTGCGACGTAATTATTGTGAGAGAACTAATTGGGACCTAATCAGTCGGCTAATTAACGCTAAATAGACGAATTCACACCCGTTACATACCTGCGCACGTTCGTCGAGAACTCAGCCAGTCAGCATAGCGACCAGCCAGTAGTATATCGAGCCAGAGCGTTTCAGCCCAATAGACTACTATGCATTTCATGATACATTTCAAGGATGTACGCTAGTTATCTCAAGTTCAAAAGTAAGCATTGTTAAAAATGATTTACTTAAAATTAAACAAGGGTTTCAACTTTCACCTAAAGAGAAAGAAAAGACATAAAACTCTGATTATTTAATGTTCAGTAAAAAAATTTAAGTTGAAATATTCCTGTCTAAAGTTCGCCTTCAATTCTCTTTCCAAATTAGTGACAATTAACGATGGGAAGGTTTTCCTCGATTCTATAAATCATTTTTAACAATGCTCACTTTTGAACTTGAACTAGTAACATCCTATTACTAATTATATATTCCGCTAATGACTTCAAATCTCTAATTACAAACGTAGCTAGAATATTACATATCGATAATAACTTGGAAGTCCGCAATTCATAGAACCCAAAAATTTGCTGACATATGTGGAGTCTGTATTGACTATCTCTAAGTTCTATGCATGTCATGCAGTTCCTAGAGAAGGTGATAACTATTCGCATTTAGTAGGAGTGACATTTTTAATCAATGATTACTGAGAATGGCCGTCGACCTGACATGCAACCTTACATATCTAAATCAGACCTCATAAGATCTTATATATACTTATTGAAAACTATGTGCGAGAGCATTTAAGCAGATAGTCAATCAGTCTACGGCTATGAAAAAGACTAGCGCCCTATTATTAATTCTATATTCCGCTCACGACTTTAAGTCTGTAATCTCAAACGTGGTAAGAATATTACGAATCGGTAATAAATTGAAAGAGCGCTATTCGTGGAACCCTCCAATATGCTTACATATGGAAAATCCATATTGACATTCTCCGAGTTCTATACATGTCATGAATTTTTAGAGAAGATAATAATAACAGCCCACGACGGGCGTTCTGGCCAGCGCCCTCGCATATCCAATTTAGACCTCCGAAGGACCTATACATAATTATTGAACAATATGTGCAAGGGCATTCATGCAGGCAGTCAATTAGTCTGTGGCTATGGAAAAGAACTAACATCCTGATACTATTTCTGTATTCCGCTAAGGACTTTAAATCTTTTATTCTAAACGTAGTTAAGTTATTGAGTATTGGTAATAAACCGAAAGACCTCTATTCATAGAACCCACCAATATGCTTACATATGGGGAAGGCGTATTAACATTCTCTGAGTAGTATACATGTCATCCAATCCTTACAGAAGATGATAACAATTCGCATTTAGTAGGCATGACGTTTTTAATCAACAATGAGAGCTAGCGGCAGACGACCTGCCTAGTACCCTTACATACGAAATTCGAACCTCATAAGGACCCATATATACTTACTGAATAATATGTGCAAGAAAATTTAAGCTGAAAGTCAGTGAGACTTTGGCTGACATTCCACGACTAATACTTCATTCCGCTAACCACTTTGAATCTCTAATTTCAAACGTAGTTAGGATATTACATATCAATAATAAATCGAAAGACCGCTATTCATAAGTCCCACCAATATGCTTAGATATGGATATAGATAATAACAGCAAACGAAGTTTGACCTGGCAAGCACCCTCACATATCAAATTGAGACCTCATGAGGACCTATAAATGCTTATTGAACAATATATGCAGGGACATATAAGCAAATCACTTTAAATATCAAGTTTGAAACATAGTTGTGATATTACATAACCACGAAAAAATTGCCGATTCAAATGTCGACTCAGTGAATTGTGTATCTGTCAACTGCAGATTCAGATATTCAAAGCTAGATCGCTATGCAACTATATGAATCGGTCAGCTTCACGAATGGCTCCAAATCTGCAATTTACTGCAATGTCCATTTCAAGAAAATTCATATCGAATCAGTTTCAATCTTCTAGAAAGAGACCGAATTCTTTAATGTTAGGTTGCCATATTTCAAAAAATATTTTAGATTTATAAATTGCTGAGATATTTGAACAAAATCATACGAAATGCTACTAGATTTCTTATGCTATATTAGTTCTAGAGGATGGACGGCATTGTCTGTCAAAATATAATAAAGAGTAAAATTTTTTCAGAAACCAATCAGCGACAATCTGGATTTCTACTGACAGATACGCGATCTAGAAGACTTTGAAACCCATTCAAACGCAAGTAAATGTATTTTAATTTCCTGGTTATTAGTAATAAATCGACAGACCGCTTTTCACAGAACCCACCAATATGCTTTCTTATGGGGAAGCCATACTAACATTCTCTAAGTTCTATGCATATCATGCAATCTTTAGAGAAGATGGTAACGATTCGCATTCAATAGAAGTGACGTTTTCAATAAATAATGACAGCCAACGGTGGGCGGCCTGGCTAGCACCATTACATATTCAATTCGGACTTTATACACCCAGAAAAAAAATTTTCTTGATACAACAAAATCGTCTTGTTGACCGCATTAAGTTGATTTCAGAATACATTTTGGTTAAGTGAACAAAATTTTCGTTCACTTAACGAAACTAGTTTGCTTGAATCAAGAAAAATCTTTGGTTGCATTATTTTCTTAATGTTAGAAGATATTTTATTGATTGAACCAAATTTTTTGGTTGAATTTACCAAATACTATTAAGAGTGTAGTTTACTAGAATTAAGTAAGAGGTTTGGTTGATTCAACCAAAATATTTTGTTACAAGCGAAAGAAGCATATATGCGCAGTTGGTATGCGAGCACTCGCCATGCGGGCATCAACAGGCATCATTTCTCGACTTTTCGGCGTAAAAGTGCGTGGCAGTGTAGAGCGTCCCTATAAAAAGTTGTTTTCAATTGTTAAAAGTTGGTATAATAGTTGCTGAAATGTGTGATCCAGATACAAAAGCATTGCTGGTGGAATGGGGCTTGGAAGATTACATTCCCGTCTTCGAAAGTAAGTACTTTTTATTACATTGTCTTTGCCGTTTAACATAACCTAATTCCAAATCTATTCTTCACCTTTTTACATTGATTATATCCATTAGAATTACACGAATTTTTTTTCTGAATTACACTATGAGAATTTTTTCGAGTAGATTAACTAGTACTTTTTTTTGCAATAATGACGTAGAATTTTCGAGGTAAATGAACGAAAAAAACCCATCGAAACTAGCCTTGTAAAATTTATATATTTCATTTATTTTAATGAATTATAAGATAAAATACATGTAACGGGACCCAATTCCTGATTTCTCGTGCATTTGGTCTTTTCCCTTTATGAAGTTGCAAACATAACCTGTAGAAATCTCTAATAAGTTTAGCGTCTACTATAAAAGAAATTTGTGTAGATTGGCTTTTAATCAAAGCTTGAGATAAGATCGTTTTTTAAAACGAATTATTTTATAACGATCGTCGTAGCAAATGTACAAAATGATGGTAAAATTACTACGAACAATGTGGTTATTGTACATAATTTTATGAAATTAAGTAATACATAATTTCAGGAAAATTTTGTTTAATTTATTTTTATTTTATTTTTAAAGCTTCCTTGAGTTAAAAATTTTTGCAAGGGCTTCATAGGGACCATGAATTTATTCTTTCACCGGCCATTTGTCCAACTTTGACAGAAAAACGTATATGAAATTTAAAAAATAGTACTTAATCTATCCCAAATTGTTTGACAGCATAAAATTTTATAATGATTTCAAAAATCGTTTGTTATTGGAATTGCTTTCTCTATTGGCATATGAGGAGAGGCCTTCGATTTGAAGGCTTTGAGATCTTTGGAGTATACAGCCTCAAATCTTCTTATCAAGAAACTTTTCCCGCAGAGCGGAAAACGTTCAATTTTTCTACAAAAATTGAAACGATATCAAGAAGTTATGAACATGCCTATAGTTATAGATGGTGGCGAACAGATTAGCAAGGTTATTATTCTTCTTAACAGTTTCGTATGAATTGTACTCGTATATACACAAAATCGTTAAAACATTGTCAATATTTTATTAATCAAATTTCGAATTAAAATTCGTGTGTATAGCTATGAAATAGAGGATTTTCAAATTTTATTATAAAGTTATGTCATTTCAGAATACTGCAAACCTAGAAGAGTTAGAAAAACAAACACTTGACAAGCAGAATAACGAAGATCAATATTCGAAAAAGTAACGTTCCGATTCCTCTCATCAAATTCCTGACGAACATGTTAATGAACTGACAGATATCGCTAAAGATACAAATTCAACCCTTGACATCGGATTAGAATAGATGCAGGTGGAAATAGACAACGCCCCTATTAGTGGATACAGGGAAAGTAGAGATTTCGCATTCCTATATTTGATTAAGCTTGTAAATATTATTAGTATTTCCATAATTTATGCATAATTTTTCTCTTTTGGTCAGTTGCTAGTTATAACCACTTCATTCAATTAGGATCTTCGCGCCTTCTTGAACGAAACGAATACTGGCAGGAGTATTATTAATAATTTTTCAAGCAAAGTTTTGGATGAAAAAATCCGGAAGAAATTGGTTGACCTTATTATTTCCCAGCTTATGGAAATACCAGTGAAAGTCTCAGTCTTAGGAGAAATAGAACAAGTGTGAGTCTGAATTAAGTTTTTATAAAAATGAGTTAGAAATTTTTTTGAATGACCTTCGCTATACAGGACAGTACAAATATCAAGATTATATTTTAGTAATATTTTTGTTAAAGGCCGACGTTAAAAAATCACCATCACGATATTTTGTCCGATAAAGTTATCGAAATTTTTCCTAAAGAAGACAAAAGTGTATACTACATTCCCCCAAAGACAGAAGGACCTCAGCAGCTCACATCTAAAGGGAAGTTACCTGACAAATATCGCAATTGGCTCTATGAAAATGCGAAATTAGGGTTGATATCTCGAAAACAGAAAAAAACGCAGAATGCGGACGAAGCGTTTTCAATAGATGATAAAGAGAGTAAGAAAAAATTATTTAATGAGAATTAATTAATGAGAAGGGAAATAACTAACGAGGACTCAAAGAAACTATTAGAAACATTGGATAATCCAAATTTGCATGAAGGTAATTTTTTTAAGAAACTAAATTATTGTGTTTTAAAGTTTTGGGAATGATATAATCGCAACATATAAATACTTATTTATTTTTATTGGCAATTTCAAAAACATTTTTCATTTACAGCAACAAGAGATCTCACGTTATTGTTGCTACTGCCGGCATTATGCCCCAGTTGGTCATATCAGAAAACCAGATGGTAAGAAAATTTGGAAACCCTCTATACTGGAAGCACAAAAGAGTTTTATTTATCACATAAAGGTCAGTGATTTTAGGATTATTACAGAAGATGAAATTTTGTGAGAATTGTTTATATTTTATTAATTTATTACATCAAAAATATAATTTTATAGATTGCTGGAGGTTTTAAAAGAAAACGAAGAGAGTTGATAGATCTGCATGCTAAATATGGCCTAACACTTCAACCTTACATCGTCGTCGTGGGACCTACGGTATCCTCGACTGAAGAAATACACGTTATGATCGACGAGACGAAATACGAGGTACAAAGCATTTTCAAGGCAGTTGATATTTGCTTTGAATCATCCCGCGTCTTTAACGCTGAATACCCAAAACAAAGTGAGCCAGTCTGGCTGTTGATACAACAAGCTGTTTACTCACTGAAAACAAAATGGGATAGAAAAATATCCAAAGTCACTACCACTATTAGGCATCTGAATGAAATGAGAATCTAAAAGTAACCCCTAATGTCGAATACTTGAAAAAAGATTTTTTTATTGTTGAAGTGTCAGACTTTTAAAAAACATAATATGTTTGCCTGCAGCGTCTGCTATCACAAATAAGACTCTCCGAATTTACTAATACGTCATTTGAAAAATCTGCATAGATTAGCTTTTGATAATCGATACGTATGTAAACAGGGCAATTGTATTCGAGAATTTCAAAATTCTCATGCTTTTAAGAAACATCTACAAAGAGAACACTTCACATGTAAAGAGAGCACTATGCAAAAAAATAGTGAATCTGAAAAGAATTTACTCGGAAATTTTGAACACTCGAATACTAGTTGTTCTTTTGAAGCAAAGCAACTAGAAATCAATCCACTCCCAAATAAAAGCATAGAATTGATAGATTCGAATGTCAATGAAGCAGATCTAAAAAATATTATGCAAAAATCAGTAGTAGCTTTTATAGCTAAATTGTATAATTATACAGCAAGTCCCCGCAGTGTAGTGCAGGATGTTGTTAATTATACTCAAGAATTTTATCAGGCTGGATTTTTAACCATTATGAAAAACGAAGTTTTTAAGGCTTTTAGTAATTTGAATGTGACTGAAGGGGAGACGCGGGACATAGAGAAAATGTTAAGTATCTGTGAAGATCCTTTCAAAGATTTTGAAACGGAGTATAAAAGGCTAAAATATTTTAAGAAAGCAGGCTTTTCAATTGAATCCAAACCGTACCACATAGTGACAGTCGATGGAATAGATTTTGAAGGTTAACATATATCATTAGAAATATTATTGAAATCTTTTCTAGAAATGCCAGGAATTTCAGAATCTATATTAAATTATATGAATTATTTAAATAATGAGGTGGATTCTTCAATTTATATGTGCAACTTTGTGCATGGAAAGCTTTGGAAAGAGATAGAAGAGAAATATCCTGATAGAATCTTAATTCCGTGCATTCTTAACCACGATGCTTATGAAACAAACAACTCGACAGGCTATCATACAGGAACTCACAAATTGAGTCCTTCCTATTGTATATTTCCCACTTTACCACCACTATTTCAGTCAAAATTGCGAAATATTTTTTTGGTACTATTATTTCTAGACGAATATAGAGTAAATTTCGGAAATAGAGCTTGTTTTCGTCCTCTATTAGCAGAATTAATCAAGTTGGAAGCTGAAGGGTTGACTTTAAAAGATGGCACGCGACTGTTCTTCCCTTGTGTTCTGATAACTGGAGACAACTTAGGTATTCATCAAATTTCTGGATTTGTCGCTAGTTTTGCAGCAAATTATGCTTGTAGATTATGTAAAATTCCCAAAGAAGTTCGTTATACTCAGACAAAAGAAGATAGTAGTTTGCTCAGGACAATCGAAGATTACGATAAGGACGTTGAGAAAAAGGATGTCTCTAATAGTGGAGTAAAGTCGGAATGTATATGGAACGATTTACTATCATATCACGTTTTAAATATTCCTACTTCGATTTGCATCACGGTTTTTGGGAAGGTGTAGTTCCATACGGTTTGAGCCAACTGATATTATACTGTATAGAATCAAAATACTTCTCTTTCGATGATTTAAATGATAGATTAGTCGAGTTTGATTTTGGACCGCTTGACAATGGCAATCGCCCGAAATGTATATTAAAAGAAAAATTGCAGAAGGGAAAATTAGGGTTTTCGGCTTCTGAAACAATTGCTTTTTAAAAATATTTTGGCCTTCTTATTGGAGATTTAGTTCCTGACAGTGATGAACGTTGGCAGTTATACATCTGTCTCAAAAGCATTAGTGATACGTTGAGTATGCGTTTTTTTCATAGAGGTTGCCTTTCCCTTCTTAAACTTTTGATTACCGAGCACCATGAAATGTATATTAGATTTTTCGGAAATTTGAAACCAAAACATCATTACCTTCTTCACTATCCGCGAATAATTGAACGTATATGCCTTATAATTAATGTTTGGTGCATGAGAAGTGAAGCTAAACATAAACCATCCAAAGAAGGAGCTCATGTTTCTAATTCAAGAGTGAACTTACTATATTCGGTAGCTTTAAAACATCAATTGCAGTTCTCTTTCAATCTCCAGTGCAACAATTTTTTACAAAATGAAACACGTTTCAGTCGTACAGAATTATTTACTTTCCACAATATCCGGAAATTCGACAAGTTTTACCACTTAACTTCAAAAATGATTCTACAGTCTATTCAGTTTCATGGATTGAAATTGATAGCTTAACTTAGAAAGGACCTATGATCTGAACAACAAGTTATAAAAAC
Source organism: Melikaiella ostensackeni (assembly GCA_032362435.1). Classification (NCBI taxonomy): domain Eukaryota; kingdom Metazoa; phylum Arthropoda; class Insecta; order Hymenoptera; family Cynipidae; genus Melikaiella; species Melikaiella ostensackeni. The sequence goes on along the minus strand of JAUMHM010084047.1, from coordinate 1,876 downwards.
GAACTCCCATTGTTTGCTACCATAACTAAGGTTTTGGTAAATTCAGAAAAGAAATTTATTTTTATAGCAAAAGAATTAGAAACTGTTGGACTCTGTTCTCATATTGGTGCATATCAAGTTACGATGACCGAGAAATTAATGGCTATTACTAGAGATAAGCTTTTTAACAAATTTCCGACGTCAATTCATATTGCTGCTGATGGAAATTTTTATGTTGTATATAATGATGCTTGAATTAAAATAATGACTGAAATAACTATTCGGCGCATAGTGCTCTCTCTCTATACAGGTATATGCGGAATTTCATACATCTTTTCATGTCTATTATTTAAAAATGTCTTATTTACTTTAATTGCGTTTCTTATTGTATTTTATTTACTGCTCTCAGTTTGAATTTATGAAAAAGTTAAAGATGTAACTGAATGCAAACCACATTTCTGTAGGTATTACACCTATATAAGGATACAAACTAATTTCTCTATACTTCTCTTAAAAGAATGTGATTTTCTTATGATATAGTACGGCAGTATTATTAGATATTAAAACAAAGAGGCTACACGTATATTTATTATAAAAATATGACGTGCTATTAACTAAGATACGCTAGTTTATACTTTATTAGTGAAATTGGTAAAACAATAAATGATTGTTCTTATTTGAAAAAATTCTATCTCAATAAAGTATTTCGAATGAAATTGTGAAATTCATTCTCATTATTTTGCTTTCCAATATTCTTAACAGCATGCATCAAGGTGACACGTAAAACATTATTTTCAGCAAGATTATTTAAAAAAATGAAATCTAGCTGGTACAAACTTAAATCGACTTGGTATACTTTTTGATAATTCAACCGAAATTTCTTTTCAATCATGTAAAGAAAGGATCCCACACAATTCACATTGCGAATGGTTTTCTGTGGATTGTCTCATCTTGTGGTATTTAGTAGTTTTGTTTCAACTAAAAAATATTACAAGACGAAACAATTAGACGGCAAATCATTTACAATGTAAATTGTGGGGAGTCCTTTCCTGGATCAACTAAAAGTTTTGCTTGAATCAACCATAATCTTTACTTAAGCCAATAAAAACCCTTATTTGACTTAACTAAAACATTTGCTTGGATCAACCAAAATATATCCTTGAATCAACCAACCAAAATATTTACTTGAATTAACCAAATTATTCACTTGGATCAACCATAATATACAGTACAATCAACAAAAATTCTCTAACCAAAAAGCTTTCTTGGATTAGCCAAATATTTTGTTGTCCATATAATAAGAGGATTCTAGGGTTGATCCAACAAGAATTCTGTTGATTCAACCAAATCTTTTTCTGGGTGTACATACTTATTGAAAACTATGTGCAAGGACATTTAATCAGAAAGTCAATCAGTCTACGTATAATATGGATTATTATACAAAACCGTGTAGTCAAATTAGAACACAAAATGAAATTGACACCTAGGAGAGAATCTATATTGGAACCAATTTGGGGTATAATTTCGATGCCTGCGCGTGGAAACTTATGAATTGGTCTGATGTAAAATCTCACATAGGATTTTTTTCAAGAAATATGTTTCTAAATTACCATGTAAAAGTTTCAATAACAAGCCGTATAAAAACCTATATATATTCCCATCCCACGTCCCTACCGAAAGAAAATGTCAGAATATTCTCAGAGAAAATGTCAGAATATTCTCAGAGAAAATGTCAGGCCTGTTTCAGGCTATCCGCTGACTACATTTGAATGATTTCGTCTCTAGAGATAGCCTCAGAGATTCGGGTCCTTTTAAGGGTCGTTTTATGACTTTTTAAAGGTCTAAAATCTGTAATCTCTCTAATCCCAAATCGATCCATAAAACTTTTGCATCCTTT
>JAUMHM010084046.1:0-12763 GCA_032362435.1 Melikaiella ostensackeni | reverse complement strand
AAACCTATTTTTCGGGTTCAGGGGTTCTCAAAACGTGGACTTTTGACAAAAACGGGGGGGGGGGCGTGAAATTTTACACAAATCTAATTCCGTCTCTGATGATAATGTAGTAATGCATTTCCTAAAATTTCGGATGATATGGAACTTATATGAACCTATAAGGTTTTAAGATATTTCAAAGCTCTCAAGGTATTTTAATACATTTTTCAGAATTTCAGCAAATATTATTAGATTTCATACAATTTCCAAGATTTTATAATTTTCTAGTGGATTTTAAGGAATTTATTGAGCAGAAGTAATTTACTCAATTTTGCTTAATTCAAAGAATTTTTTTCCAATTTTGAAGTTTTTATTCAATTTGTTCTCAGAATCAATCGATAAAATGATCAAAGGATTTCAAATATTTTAAGGTATTTTTCCAAATTCCTTGGCATTTTCAAGAGCTTTACAAAATTTCGAGGGATATCAATAGATTTTAAAGGATTCGAAATATTTTAGGTTATTTGAAAAGATTACAATGGAATTTTTTATTCATTTCAGTAATTTAATGGGATTCCAAAGGATTTGAAATATGTGAAGGTATTGTAAAAGCTTCCCAGCATTTTCAAGAGCTTTAAAAAGTTTCAAGACGTTTGAAAAAATGTCAAAGGATATGAAATATTTTAGGGAATTTGAAACTATTCCTACCATTTTTTTATTTATTTCAATAGTTTGAAGAGATTTTCAAGACGGAAATATTTTGAGATATTTCAAAAGATTTCAAGGCAGTATTTTCAAAGCAGTGGTACTCTCAGTAAGAGAGTTAAACAGTTCTTAGGGATTTCGAAGGGTTTTAATAATTTCAGGGGATTTTGATTTTTTAATGGATTTCAAAGAATTTTTTTCAAGAAAAGTGAGGGACTTTGTAGGGATTCGAAGATTTGAAGAGATTTTAAAGTATTTTTTGCAATTCATTTGGAATTTGCCCCGAATTCTCATAAATTTATCCAAAATTCTTTCGAATTCTTTAAAATTCTCTTAGATTTACTCAATTCCATTGATTCAATAGATTTTCAAAAAGTTTTTGATTAGTTGATCTCGATGTCTTCAAAACTCATCTCGAATTCTTATGCATTTCATCAAAGTCTTCTCAATCCTCTTCAATTTTTTTCAAACTCATTTTTAACTTACTCAATTCAATCAATTTCTTTACATTTTTTAATTGTTTTCTATTCACTTGATTGCTTTTTAAATTCAACTTAATTTTTTATGAATTTCATCAAAATCTTCCCATTTCCCTTAAATTTCTTCAAATTCAGTCAAATTTTATAGAAATCAGTGTAGTTTTTTCATATTTTTCAATTGTTTTCATTTCAATTGAATTTCTTTTAATTCATCATGAATTTTCATGTATTTCATCGAATTCTTCTTGTTTACCTTAAATTCCTCTAAATTCATTCCAACTTTACGGAAATGTATGGAATTCTTTTGATTTTTACAAATTTTTCTAATTTATTTGAATTCTTTTGGATTCAATTCGAATTGGTTTGAAGTTTTATGAATTTATCCTGAATTTTTTACTCTTTGAGGGCGAAAAATGTATAATATGAGCATGACAAAAAGTACCCTTTGATTCCTATATTCTATTCTGGTTTTGGTTTCATTCATGTTGTGGTTCTATTTTTATTCATCAAAACTTCTTTTTAAGAAGTCTAAAATTTCATTTCTCAGCAAAATTTTATAAAATATGAAAAAAATGTTGAAGAGTGAAATTGTTCATATAGGAAAGATGAATAAGTTTTCTCTGGATTTTGCAGTCAAACTATACACGATACGAAAAAAAATAAATAGACAAAAATTGTTTACCCAAAGAAGACCTATTAATTTTTTGTTAATTATTTTTTGGTAGGACGTGTAGTTTTTGTTTTAGCCGTAAAAAAAACATTAAAATTTTTTCAATTTTTGGGAAAACAACAGAAGATAAGAAAAAAAACAAGAGTTGTTCGCGACAAAACTATCGACAAATTAGTTATTTAGTATTTTTTGATAGGATGCGTAGTTTTTGTTTCAATCGTAAAAAAATAAGATTAGAATAAGATTCGCTGGAGAAACGCACACGTAGTTTTTGTTTCAATCATGAAAATCAACATTAAAAATAAACGTAATTACATTTTTCAAATTATAAAAACTGGATAATGAAGAAACGTGTACACATGTATGCGGGTGAATGTGTACGCATATTCTGAATTCTAATAATATACATTTATTGAAATCATATATTTTTCGGGGTAGGTGCGAATAAAGATTAAAGTCAAATAAAGAACAAATATTAGAGTAATCATGAAAAATGAAATTTGTATTTTATCTGGCAATATTTCAATGAGCAGTCCCGAACTGAGGTACAAAAGTTAATATAACATTCATTCAATATAATATAGATTCAATATAACAGAGTTGAATATAATATAGAAACCTTTGCGTTTGGCATCAAGTTTATGTGAGTGCGAAGCACGAGATAGGAAATACGTAATGAGAATGTGTTCGTTAAAGCCGAAAGAGCTTCAACAAAAGAGAATTCATAATCACTAAATTGCGGTTGTAGATGGTTTGACCTTTAATTTTAATTTAATGTCACAATATAGATGATGGAATACCTAATGTCACAAAAAAAGTTCAACGAAATTCTTTTTTGTTTGTGAAGTGGACAGTGGTAAATAGTCAAATCAAAAATTGCTTCAGAATGTTGATAAATATTACACTAGGCAAATGATTATAATTTTTTGCACAAAAAAACGTGAAGAAAGTATTCAGTTGTCTAGATTTTGTGAAGAATTGACACTTTTGGATTTAGGGTTACTCTTCGAGGCATCGTGGGGGTGTGTTATAGATGGTAATCTTAGAGATCCCTTAGGGAGATTTAAGACATGTTTCCTCCTCTAATAGTTGCTGCTGTACCGGAACCTTGATATTTTCATGGGGCGAAAAAAGTTTTAATTGTGTAATTTTTTATTATTTCCTCTGTCATAATTTTGTAGTTCATATTTCACTCGTATTTCATTGCTGATTTCATATTTTATACAATTCAAAATACAAAAGCCTTCGTATAATTGAACATTCAAAATCAAGACGATTAACATTTAAATTTTGAGGGCAGATTTCCTAAAATTGGAACCGGTTTCACTTAAAACTGTAACAATGTTTAATTGTGAAATTATTTGAATTTGAATTCGTTTAAAATTGAATAAATCTACGTGTAAATTGAAAATGTATAAATGAGAGAATTTCAAAATCAATCTTGAATGTTGTATACATTTAAAGTGATGTTGTTCACATATGTGACAAACTTTTAGTGCTTCTTTCTGAATTTATTGAATTATGATTACACAAAATGTGAAACTTTTTTATTTTGAAAGTTCTAAGTTTGAGTTTGTTTTGGAAACGTTTAATATAAAAATTTTACGAAAACTAATTGAAAATTGTAAAATTTAGAATGTTTTTTTCAATATTATGTTTATTTTCGAAGATATTATCTCAAACCTATTCAACTTCTACGTTTTTTATTTTATTTAGAATAACTGCGCATTAGATTCCTCAATTTAGAAAGTCCGCTTTCAATACTTCAAATTATAAATTGTTTAGTTTTGATGTCTTGAATTTGAAAATATAAATGAGAAGGGAGTCTTTTTGGAGGCTCGGAAAAAACTGGCAAATTTTTGTATGCTAATTACTTTTTTTTCGTGTTTCTTGTCATGTGGCTTAAGATTTCAATTTTGACATATTGATAGTATTTCCGAGAATATAAAAAAAAACTATAGGTCCTTCAAAAAATCATTAAGGGCAATTTTGTAGGTCTTTTAAAAAGCAGAGATTTGTTTTCTGACCTTATTTATTTATTTCGTGTTGCTTGGATCATAATTTAAATTTTCGATTTTAATAGCATCTTAGAGAGTTAAAAAAACGGCCTGTCCTGTGAAAAAATGGGTAAGGGAAATTTTGTAGCTAGGTCTTAGAATATACGCCCTAATAAAAATTTTATTCTATCTTGTGTCGTTTCTCAAAACATTTAATTTCACAATTTTTAATGTAACTTTTACCGATTAAAACGAAAACTACACGTCGTATCAAAAAATTATTCATAAGTAATTTGTATATCTTTTCGGGGTTAATAACTTATATTCACTCATTTATTCGTGCCTCGTCTCGTTTTTCTGAAAATTTAATTTTTCTATTTCAATCATTATTTTTTACGATTAAATCAAAAACTACGCGACCCAACAAATAAGGATTATAACGAATTTGTAGCTCTTTCCTGGGTAAACAAGTTTTCTCCATTCATTTTTTTCGTGCTTGTACCGTTTTTCCAAAAATTTAATTTTTTTTATTTTTGACATTATTTTTCACGATTAAAACAAAAACTACGCGTCCTATCGAAAAATGGTTCATGACAAATTTGTAGATCTTTTTTGAGTGAACAATTTTTGTAGATTCATTTTTGTTCGTATCTGCATAGTTTGATCGCAAAATGGAATTTTTTATTTTTTAGTACCTTTTTTGGTGGTTAAAACCAGAACCTATAGAATAAGTAACTTCTTTTTTATCTTCTTGTGAAAATTTGTATTTATATACATTCATATATATATATATATATTTATTATTCGATATTCTGTGTTGAATGTATAAATAAATAATACAATAAAGGGTCACTGTAGACGTTTATAGGCATCAAATCATGTCACTGATGTCACTGGCAACACAATGTAAGGACAATTAAGAGAAAAAATTATTTCTTGTTGACTTTGGATGTCCAAAATTGACAAATGTTGATTCAAATTCTGTAATCCTAACCAATGCCATGAAAACTAACAAATAATATCAAATGAAATATTTTCAGTGTCTGTTTTTTTCATGTCTGTCTGTGAACACGATAACTTTTGAAAGAATCAATCTATTGGATTGGCCTTTGGTACACTCTTTAAATGTCAAAAACTGAAGGTCAGGTTCGTTAGCCAGCCATTTTGGATCAAAATTCGAAAAGTTGGAGCATTTTCAAAATTTTTAAGACCATTTTTTTCAAGATTCAAAAATTATATGTATGGCTGTTTGTAGTACTCAGAAAGTCAAGCAATTTATCCTTATAACTTTTTCGATAAAAAAAAATTATGAGAGTTACAGCATTTTCAAAATTCAAAAAAAGAAACGAAAATGAAAATTTCAAACCAAACAATGCGCAATATGAAAAAATATCCCGACGCGAAAAACGTTGCTTTTTAATAGCCCTACAAGATTATTATAAAAACTTTTTGAATTTTCTTAAAAAATCGAAAATTCAAATTTTGAGCCAAATAACGCAAGATACGAAAAAAAGTTATGACATCAAAATTGTTGCTTCTACGAAGACCTATAAGCTTTCTCTTGAACATTTTTTGGTCAAGATAATTTTTTAATCGTCTTTTAATTATTTATTTGTATATATTATACGGTGAGCGCAGAAAATTGAGCGCGAAGCGCGAATATTATGATGAGAATGTATTCCTTAAGGCTAATAGAGCCTTAAGTAAATAAATTTTCTTCTTCATTTGAAATCAAAAACAACTTTAGTAATTTGTACATGAAGAACATATAACACCGATCACGAAGCGCGAGATCCACATGTTTCGAAGCGTGACGATTGAATCGCGCGCCCTAGGCGCGCTCAAATTTGCGAACAAAGCGAGCTGCGCGCGAGGAGAATTTGCCCGCGAAGCGGACAGATTTTTTCACCTGTAAATGTCCACAATGTGCATTTGTTTATACAATTTGTTTTTAATATTAAGAAATAATAGTAGTAGACAAATTTTTATAATCCCAAAATACAATTTGGCATAAGTCACGTATTTTTGGAAATTTTTAAAAATACTCTGAACTCCAGATGTCTCATATTATACTATACTCGTAATTTCACCAAGTTTTATTAAAATCGAACGACCACTTGCAGATTCTGATATTCCTGACGTGTAGGAGGTCAATTATGTATATAATTTAACATTTCACACTCCACATTTCACTTTTCATTCTTTACGTGTCATTGTTTTTGTTTTCAAATTCACGTCATATGTTTAAGCTAACTTTAAGTGAGCTCTAAAACAGGACGTGAATTTAACAACAAAAACAATGGCATGTAAAAAATATGAAGTGAAATGTAGAATATGAAATGTGAAACCATATTTCCCGGTCCTATAATGAAATAATTATAAAAAATATAATGTGTAATAATAATGTATAATTTTTTACTAAATGGAAGTTTTCTAATTTAAATATGTTTTATTCTAAGAGCTTCAAAATTAGATAATATCACTGATCAACAAAAATGACCTATGTCCTCGCTGAATGCGACATATTTCCGAAGTACTTTCCAATGCTGAACATGAATCTGGCTTTCGTTTGTTGCTATTAGGTCTAGCTCAATAGATATTTGCAATTAAAATTTTCAATAAAAAATTGTTTAACCATTTTTTTAAAGGGCGAAAAATGTTTTTGCGCCCTCATCGTAGGTTTTGTCGATGCGTTTTTTAACGCAGTTCGCGAATATCGTCTTACTTTAGCGATGTGTAAAACAGTTTCTGAGATATTCTCAAAAAACTGAAAAAAGTGTGAAAAATTTACCAAAATTTCAATCCACTGTAATTCAGGACATATTTGCTTTTTTGACATAAACTGTAAGTCGATTCATTTGTTTTTTCATGAAGAATAATTATCTGGCAAAGAATTTAAATTCGGATTATCCGTTTTTGAAATATTTCGAAAAATGTGCATCCTTCTCTTCAATTTCCGAAAACTTGTGCTAAATGCTGTACTGGGCATCAGATCTTCATTTCCCCATATTAAAATGTTCGACGTTTGTTTGAGCGAAAATTTTTTTTGATCGGGTTGTCACGGATGGGGACGTTAAAAGAACCCTTAAAATAAATTCGACGACTGTCCCTGCTAGGATATGTCTTTCTTGTTTATTGTAAATTGATTTCCAACCACACTGGTGCAATCAAAAAATCTCCCGTGATTTTGCTTTGTTAGGAAATGTCGACTTTCTTGCGTGAATCTTTAAGGGATGATGAAACAATTCTTAAAATAGATTCAACGACTTTCCTTGCTAGGACATGCTTCTCTTGTTTATTGTAAATTAATTTTCGACGCCAATAACATAATCAAAAAACCTACCGTGATTCTGCTATTCAGGAAATGTAGATTTCCTTGCTTGAATCTTTCATGGATGTTAAAACAACACTTAAAATAAATTCAACGACTTTTGGTACTAGGATATGTTTCTCGTATTCATTGTGAATTAATTTTCGATCCTACTAGTACAATGTATTATCAAAAAATCTTCTATGATTTTGCTTTTTAGAAAATTTCGATTCTCTTCCTTGTGTCTGTAAGGGATGATAAAACAATCCTTAGAATGAATTCTACGACTTTTCCTCATCAGAGATGTTTATGAAATTTCTTGTAAGGAATTTTTCGACTTCAATAGTTTGATCAAAAAATCTCCCTTGATTTTGGTTGTTAGGAAATTTCGATTTCCTGGTTTGAATGTTTAGGAGATGTTTAAACAACCCCCAAACATTTTGTATACAGCAAATTGTGAATCTGTCAAGTTCATGGGTACAAAGCTTTTGTTTCAGTGGGTCCGATCTACAAAATCTGAGACATCTAGCCAAATCAGACAAAAAATTTTTGAGAAGGATAAATTTTCAATAATAGACGATTTTTTCTATTAAGATACATTTAAAAATTGGATGCTTGGTGATTGTGCGAGCAAAAACTCTTCATTTTTTAATAATTTTATTTCAAATTATTGATCTGCAGGTTCGAAGTTACGAAAAATTTATAATTAGACATTTTGACAAAAAGTCATTTTCTGTACATTTGGTGCGGGATCCTTTCATTGTTTGACAAGAAAAAGCTGCTCCTTCCAATCGGCCATTTTTGGATTTCGAATTCCAGAAAAAATGTTTTTGAATACTTTTAATCTTCCACTTTGAGTATCTAGCAGAGAAATACGATTGGAGTATTTTTTATAAGAATGAAAATTCATTAAAACGCACGCTTCTCCGAAAACACGTAACTGTTAATTAACAAATTAATATCTGTTTTACCATTAGCCGCAAAGACTTCACATAGGAATACTTTGAAGGTTTTTTTATGTCCTGCAAATCAATTTGTATTCACTTTTTATCTATCTCTTAACCGGAAGCACCAATTCAAAGAAACATATTAGAAATCGTTTCAATTTTCATTTTATTGTTAATTAATAATATACGCAACGGTGTGACAGATTCAGGAATTCAATTTTCAAATAAAACTCTGAATGATGAAACAATTTTAAATTAAACGTTTTTTAAATGTTACAAATGTTTTAAATTTAAAAAATTAAAAACAGGCATTATTAAGACTTCTTTAGTTTAAATTAACAGAGAATTGAACTAGCCTTTAATAATTAAGCATTTTTGTGAATAATATATTGGCTAACTTTATATGCTTCTAAAGTCAAGTAAAAATTGAAGCCTTGGCAGAGATAACGTTGGATCAACAAAAATAGATTTCTGCTCAAGCATATTCAGTTCTATGGCGCAGTATATGCGTAAGTGAACCAACTGTGTTGATACAGCGTTATCTCTGTCGAGGCTTAAATTGTTATTAACATGGCGACAACCTGATGTTCAAATTGGTAATTCAAACGAAAGCATGACTAAAGACCAATGTATTTATCAAACGGAAAGTGACCTCGATTGCATTTTTCACTCCGTTTCCAACAACTACTATACTTTACTTTTGCAGGAACTCAAGGGTTCTCGAGATAAGTGCAAAAAATTTGATAAATTTCGAATTCATTGGAATTTACTCAAATCCTCTAGAATTCTTTGAAATCTACTAAATGCATCTATTTATTTAACTGACACGAAGTATACAAAGGGACGACCGGATATAGAGACTGCCTGATTAAATGAAAGATATAAGATGACATAATTTTGTCGAAAAATAAAAATCCCGAATGTTAAAAAATACCGAAAATATAACTAACAAAATAGAAAATTTCCGAAAAATGAAATTTTTAAAAAATTTAAATAATCAAAAGATAAATGAAACTACTGAGAATATTTATTAACGAAATTGAATTATTCCAAAAGTGAAAAATATGAAACTGGGAAAATTCAGAAATTTCAAATCAAAAATATTAAATTGCCGAAATAGTATAATTACCGAAACTTAAAAACAGGAATTTTTAAAATGCCGAAATTTCAAATTCACGGAATTACTAAATTGTCGAAATTTAAAATGCCCTAAATATTTCAAATTCTCAAAAATTAAAAATTTTTAATAAAATATTATTCTAACAGATTCAAAATATTAACATTTTATTATTTTCATATTTTAGGAATTAAAGTTTTCGGCATTTTGAAAATTGGGGTTTTAAGATTTCGGCAATTATACAATTTTGGGAAATTAATAATTTCAGTAATTTGAAATTTCTGAATTTTTCCAGTTTCGTTAATTTTCACTTCCGGAATATTTCCATTTCGTTACTGAAATTTTCCAGTAGTTTAATTTATCTTTAGTATTTTGAAATTTCGGAAAATTTAATTTTTCGGAAATTTTCTATTGCGGTAATTATATTTTCGGTACTTTCAAAAATTTGAAATTTCGCTTGTTCAGCAAAATTATGTCGTCCCATCCAAGAAATGTAATATTTATTAATATTTGGTAGTTGGTTGAAAATTGAAATAAATATATTATAATAATAGGTGGTCACCATGTATTTTATGAATACATAGTAGGGCGGAGTGAAAATGCTCAAACAGTCGAATCGTTTGAGCTGAGGGAAAAAAATTTGTGGGTTGATATCTCAAAAAAGTAAAAAAAAATTGAAATCGGTTAATATCTTCTCTTCTTTTTCTTTATTTGAAAATTCAAATTTTTGAAAATTCAAGAAAAATTCCCTACTGCTTCAAAATTTATGGCGAATTTTTTATATATAATGTTTTTGCTAGTGAATAATAATAAAAAATTAGAAATTAATAAAAAATCTGCTTAATTTAGAATATTTTGAAAATAGCCAAAAATCATGTTTTTTGGATACCTATGCACACATTTTGGAAAAAGTTGAATATATCGAACCTCAAATTTCTTCAGCTTGAATGAAAAAAAACATGCTATTCTTTTGTTTTTTCGAAAAAAAAGTTTTGTGGTGACCTTCAAAAATCGTCAATTTTACTTTTTTTGAGCGACTTTGACGATTTGCTAAGACTAAGCTATCAGACATAAAAAATGATGGTGCTATCACAGCAGAGCAATATTTTCCTAGAAATAGGGCAGGGCAATCATTCCAGAGACAGAAGCGGAACTGCAAAAGCACTCGCGGGGAGGAGCAGTCATTTATTTTCACCGCATTTCCTATTTAGTACGTGAAAACAGGATCCCATGCAAAAACTGCTAACAATACCTATAAGTATTATCAAACACGTGGGATGACAGCTGGACGCTCGATCGCAGCGCTGCCAAATACATTGTCGGTAAGGGCGCACCGGCATGCTGCTGTCACCTTTTGCACCTTGGCGGGAATTTTGAATATGAATAAAAAAAGTCGCTATTTTGAAGTTTTTTGTACATTTACAAGTCCGAATGATTGAGGAATACAATTGCATGTAAGTAATATAACATAGTTATACTGATGATTTATTCAGGTAAAAATAATTAGGGAAAATTCCCATTAAATCCACTTGGAATCCAAGTAGAAATTCTCTATGAATTCTCGAATCCTTTTGTAATAATGTTTTCTCGTGGATCTCCTCGTGAATTTTAATACTTCATGGATACAACGAGATTAGGTTACTTGTTGCCGTAACAACTTGCGATGGCAGATATAATTTTCAGGTAGTTGTATCTACTACTTCAAGTATTAAGTCTTACTAATAAATTAGCAAGCCCTACAATTAAATTAGTAGTTCGAGTTACTTGAAGTAGTAATTCTGATTATTAAAATTAGTATAGTTTCTACTCCTGAAAGGAAAAATACATCAATAATCAATTTCCCCTCAAGGGGAGTATAAAAACTTGGATAATTCCTATCAAATCAAGAAACTAAAACGTAACTACAAAATACTTAATCGAGCGACATGTGGAAAGTTCAAGAATTTACCTTAGTAACCTAATCTCGTTCTATCCATGAAGTATGTTAATTGACAAGGAGATGCACGAGAAAACATTATTGCAAAAAGATTCGAGAATTCATAGAGAATTTCTACTCGGATTCCAAGTGGATTTAATTCGAATTTTCTCTAATTATTTTTACCTGAATAACTTATCAGTATAACGAGGTTATATTGCTTACATGAAATCCTGAGAGCTTCATCGTGTCTAACGAATGAACTATTTTTTATTACCTTGGAGTTTTTCGAAGTAATCATCTGATCTCCTAGTTTCCAGCAGATTCTGAACTTGCAGTATGTTTTAATAATTAATCAATGTCATCGATGTGATCGAATTTCCCAAAACCTTAGAAATACTAAACATGGCGATGATCGTGAAATTGACGCGATATTTTGGAGTGAATGTTGTCAGCAGTGCTCAGACTTCAGTTCTGCCGATGTTGTCAAGGAACGAAACTTGTAACATTAACGACTTTTACTTATCGGAAAATACATTGGTGGTAAATGCCACTAATTTTATTTGCTGGGCTTACAATCACTATCATTACTAATATGAAGTACTCAGGAGTACTAATGGCGATTTGTTGCTACAGAAAACTGATTAGTTTGTTTTACCATCGAAGTAGTTGTCACAGCTAATACCACCTCTACTCGTGAAAAGCTTGTGGTCACAACCGACCATTGTTTTCCGTGTAATTTAATTATAGGGTTTACCAGTTTATTAGTAAGACTTACTACTTGAAGTAGTAAGTACAACTTCTACCTGAAAATGGTATCTAGCATTGGAAGTTATTACGATAACAAGTAAAGTAGGCAGGACAACTACTATCATTCTTAGAAATAAAAGTGTTAACCACAACCACTTAAGTGGCAGCGGCGTATATTACAAACTAAAGTAGTTGGCCCTACTACCTTATTAGTTGTCCCAACCAACCATTTTTAGACAGATGTTTAGTGGTGATTTGAGCTACCCCACAGTTTTCGACATTCTTTTGTACCCTGCTTCATCAGCCTTAAGCAAACAATTCTTTTTGAATTTGTAATTTTTTATTATTGTTTACTAGCAAAAGCTGTACATTAGGGTGGGCCGAATTTTTTTTTTAATTTTGATTATGGCTGGCAAAAATCTTTTTCTACATATCAAAATGAGTCTTCATGATTTTTTTCAGATTCTTAAAACGATATCTTCAGTTAGCAGAAACTTTTTGAAGTTTGAAACTTTGAAAACAGTGATTTTTTCGATGTATTTCAATGTTCGGTTACCATTTCTTCATCGACTTAGTTTGTACTGTACGAATTCATTTATTTTAATGTAACAAACGATTTGCAAAAACTTTTAGTAAAAAAAAAAAATTCTGGTGATGAATGTAGTTACGTAGAATATAATTTTTTATTTGAAAATCGAAGTTTCGAAGATAATCAAAAATGGTACAAAATCATATATTTTTTTTCAATATCCCTCTGAGGGGTCTTTTAGGATCTAAAAATACATGTAAGTTTAGAAGGAAAAGTCAAAATAACAATACTTGCGATTTTGGCGTATCATTAAGTAAAATAATATTTTCCCAGCTTAAAAAAAACTTCGTGCTGTGAGCTAATGT
>JAUMHM010084045.1:0-12764 GCA_032362435.1 Melikaiella ostensackeni | reverse complement strand
CCTAAAGCCAATAACGAACATCAACATTCCTTACGAATTTTACTATTGAGAGTCAATACAATTTCCCCACCGTTTATTAATAAAAATGAAAAAGTGAAAAAAATTTCCCCAAATTCAATTACTTTCTGAAACATAAATCATCAAAACTCAGCCAAATATTATTGAAACTGTTCAAATTTTGAGAGACGCACTTAGTTTACCCTGGAGATACCTTTAAACTCAAGAAATTAATGTATTCTTGCTATTGATTGATAACAGGTAATTGCAAATTGAGACCGATCGATGGGCACGTTTTTTTAGTTTCGGCAAAGAAAAGTATCGGGGAAACTTCAGAGTTGAAAGAACTTTCAGTTTGACATTTGTTCCTCACTATCAAAGTAAGATTTCTGGAAATTTTCAGATTCATTCATTAAAAATTGACGGAAATATCCATTATATAGGAAAGCACGCGACGCCGTCTATGATTGCAAGCGCTACTCAACGTTCGCCTGTACTCTCACCGGTAATCGCCTATAAAGGTCCCGACTTTTCAATAATAATTAAATGTTTTAAAACCTACCTCTTACCCCTAATCAATAGAAAATCGACTGATTTATATGCTTTTGACTTTTCTTCGTTTTCCGTGATTTAGAATTTGATTTAAAAGCGGAAATTTTTTCCTTCGCAATTTTCTTCACTCTTTACTTTTTTTTCTTTTCCACAGTAATAAAGAATGTGAACAAACCATCTATTGCCTTTGTTTTGAAATTTTTGCTATGAAAAAGCCTCAGTGTCTTTAATTTTTCCGGATCGTGCAGGTCGTTCTTTGATTCAATATATCAAACTGAATACATATTTTTTGTTCTATTATACTGTAAAATATTATAGATGGACATTTTTAGTTATTTTTGAGTTCGTGAAATTTGTCAAAATTACGAGTAGGTCGAAAAAGAAATCAAGTGGAGGAAAAATGTGACAAAAGGTTGCAGGAACAAAGTAATGGAAGAATAATATCTCAATTTCATTGAATGTCTACCTTTTCAGTGATACCATTCCTTTTAAGACTTTTAAATTCATTGAGGAAGGTCATAAATGAATGTAATAACTAAATTTAAAGAATTTTCAGCAGGGTAAAGTAAGAACCAAAATTGTTTCCAATGTTATAAACAAACGAATGAACAAAATTTATTTTTTCGTAATTCGCAATGAGTATAGCTATTTTAAATCCATAACTTATGTATAAGATATGGCATATATTGATTTGCGATTACGATATGTTAAGAATAGCTGCTATTCTACAATTTTTTGAACAATTTTTATAAACAAATGCAAATTTCGACCATCTTTTCCTGGATACATTTAATTCTTTTTGCGGATTGAACTAGAAATATCTTGCTCAAGATTCATTCCTGTGTTTTTTTTCATAGTGTTAAAAACTGTTAATTTAAAAAAAAATAATTATAAACAAATGCACATTTTGATTATTTTCTGATGAATAGGGCGCATTTTTTTGCGGAATCAACTAGAAATGTCTTGTCAAAGACTCCTTGCTATCAGTATGTCAGTACATTTTTAGTTGATTCCATAAAGACAATTAAGCCTATTCATGAAAAAATGGTCAGAATGTACATTTGTTTATAACAAAGGAAAATCAGACATATAGAGTAGTGAATTTTCTATTAATTGGGGGAAAGAGACAGGATTTCAATTGTTTAATCATTGAAGGTCGCGTCCTTTATTGGCGAGTACCGACAACAGTACAGGCGAACGTTGAAAATCGTCAGATTTTTCATCACGAGTCCCGTTCAAAACTACTTTCAACCTGCGATTCTCAGTTTTATATTTTGAACTTAGAAAATTTTGTGATTCAAATTTAATCAAAGACTCAAAATTCATACAAACTTGTAACGCGGCGTGTTTTGCGGTAAATTAATGCACTTGTGTGCATTAATTAAAAATTCAAATTAAAAACTTGAAAGCTAAACAAGAAAAACAACAAATAAATCTTGTTAATTTGTGAGCATAAACAATGGTGTTCTCATTTCAAATTCAACCTCGTTCTACGGCGGTGGTTTTCACCACTTAACGGCAGCATACGAACCTGCTTTCAACAAGTCAGTCCTGGGTTACAATAGAATGAAATTCTACTGCAACGACTAGGATGTAACATTGGTGTCAGAATCTGGGATGCTGCACCATGAGAAAAAGTTCATTGACATTTCAAGTTCGAGGTCGTGCGTCTCACCAAACACAGACTGTTCTACTAGTGCTTCTCGGTGCGCGGATTTGAATTATCGCTCTAAATTGAATTATCGACAGAGTGGAGCGGTAATAGTTTGAATTTGAAAACTCTTTTTGAAGTGAATTGAAAGAACATAAATAAACAATAAACATTGAAAACTGAAAATTTTGGACCGAAGACCCTTATTGATAACACTGGGTGAACCAGAAAACGTGCTCATCAGCTTCCTAAAAATAAAATCAACTTTGAGAGTGCTCACATATAATTCGCATTCAGTCTTTTTAAAAAGAAAATCCGCGACATTCTTCCAGGGTTTTGCGTGGCTTTACTCCCGATAGCTAGGGTGTTTCTAATTGCACCGAGATCGTAGTCGGTTCAGGAACATACGACGAATGAATTCCTTCTATCAACTGCGAGCTTGAAGGATTTTGTACACAAAATAACAAAATCCCAATTCAAGAAGGGAAACAATCTGAACGAGACTACTGGCTCAGAACGGAAGAGAGTTACATCAAAGTTGGACCGGGTTGGTACGATAGAGGGTTACGGCACAGTTGAACCTAAAAAGGAGTGGAGAGATTCTATAGAATCAAGGAGGACTTCATCGCACTCAAGGAACTCCGGACTTCGTTGGACCAGACTTCTGTAGAACCATAGTGTCTGTGGCGAGATTGACTATTGAAGTGATTCTTTTTTTCCCAACTGTGTGCTTTGAATGATATATATTTTGGATTAAGACTTTGAATGGCCTGAACCAGCAAAAAGTTGTAACTTTTTACAACCTTATTAACAAAATGCCCCCTGTAACTAGAAAACGACGTTCAACAAAAAATGTGGGGGAATTTGACGAAGTGTTACCTCCCAAAAAAGCTCGATTAGGTAACGTGAATCATCCCGATGGACCTGCGAATTTAGAATTATCAGAAAAATGTAAATAAAACGAGAGAGTGACCTCTACGAGTTCTGATCAGAACGACGGGATTCACGGTGATTTGCAAATGAGAATTAGTCAGGTTTCTATTGCCTCTCCATCCGGATCTATTTCAATGTCAAATAAAATTTCAGGTCAAGAAGAAATTTCACGAATCCTTAGAGATGTTATTGCAGAATTCACGGGGAAAAACATGTCCATAAAGTTATTTCTCAAACATTGCAAAGCCGTAATTGACATGACTGATCATTCCGACATGCCTTCTTTAATAATGTTAATTCTTACCAAAATCACTGTCGAAGCACGAAATCATATCCAAGACAAAAGTTACTTAGAGTTAAATGATATTTTGAAAACCCTTCAACGAATTTATTCTGAAGAAGAACATGTCAGTCAGTTTTTATAAACTCTGGCTACTATTGAACGAAGTCCGGATGAGAATATTCAAGAATACAGGGCGCGTATTAATCAAATTTTGAACAAGCTCACAACTCAAGTTTTAGAAACCACTCCGGGGGGAAAGGGGATCGGTCGAAGCGAGGCATACGAAGAAACTGTTGTTGGTAATCTTTCACGTGGATTGGATGTTGTTCTCTATATGAATATTCCTGACAAGGAAATATATTCTTTAGATGACGTGATTGCACTAGCTCTTTAAGCTGAACAAAAGGTTGAGAGCTGGGGAAGGATGCATATGCCAGCTGACTCTGATGCGATCCCCTCTACTTCGTCACGATAAGATTCGAAAATTAAATCAAGTCAAAATGTGTATAGACGTATAGCTATTATGCAGGCTTGAGAGAATTCTAAGTCTGAGCGTAACTTAGATTCTATACAATGTTAGAAATGTCAAGAATATGCACACATTCAGCGCGACTGTCCTAAAAATAGTCTGAAGCAAAATGTGAAGCATAAAGGAAAAATGAAAAGAAAAAAAGAAATGAAAGAAAAATGTTCTCATTTCGAGAGAACCGGTCATGATTATAATCATTGCAAATTAAGGAAAAGACACGAACTCGAAATATCCTGAGCTAAGCAGGTACTAAGTAATTTCCCTACTTATTTAAACGAGCAAAAGGTCCAACAGAAGAGGAAAGTTGCGACCCTAAATCAGAAGGCACCCCCAAAAAAATAATTTTGAAGCTTCGCGCTTCAGAAGAACAAGTCCCAATAGTAAATTTCGAAAAAATTTTCCCTCAAAAACGGTGCGATTCAAGCTTTGGTTGATACTGATTCAATTGTGAATTTGATAGAAATAAGCGCTTTAGGCCCGCGAGTGAGCGTAAGCCTAAAAATAATTCACAATTATGTAGGGATCGGCCCCGATATGATTCCTACTAAGAGAAAAGTGAAGATATTCGTAGAAAGGGTTATCACACCTCTTCAAGTGGTATCTAATGATGTTCCTATTTAACAAGATGGGCTCCTAGGTGTTTCCTTCCTGAAGCAACATGAGGCAATATTGAATTTTTTGAACGATTATATGCATTTGGGGGATGAAGGCATTCCATTCATTAAACACACATATATAAAGTTGAGAGCCGAACCAAAGGATTGGCAACATTACCTATAAAAGCTACAAACTTAAAAGAGGGATACATTAGGAGAATTCAATACGGACCGGACATACTTGCTGACGAGTCTTTGGCATCAAATATCGCGAATTCCGTTAGAATTTTTGAAATAAATTCGTCAGACAAAGATTTAGATTTAACCTTACCATACGTGATTCAAATGACGAAGAAAGAAGTAGCTTATTGGGAGAATTCTATGAAATCCCTTATCAGCTTTTCCTACCTGAAGATAAGTTGTGAAAGACCAATACGGTAACCCACAAAATCTTTACCTCAAGCGAGCAGCCTGTTAATGTAGAACAATATCGAAACCCCACTATTCATGAAGAGGTAATTCGAAGTGAGACTTAAAAATTACTTCAGGATGAAATACTTCGACCTTCTAGTTTTGCTTATAATTTTCCTGTATTAGTTATACCTGAACCTGATGATGCTCAAGGTAATAAGCGATGGCGAATGGTCATCGATTACCGTGCCCTAAATGAGCGAACTATTCAAGACGCAACCAGAAAAACGTCATTTTCTTCGACATGCAATTGCCTACTTAGGACATATTATCACTCGTGATGGTGTCAAGCCAAATTTAAAGAAGGTGGAAGCAGTCAAAAATCATTCAGCAAAAACGTCTATTTGATTGTATGCGAGCCTGATGAGAAGAATACCAATGCCGACGCATTATCTCGAAACCCTTGCGACAACATCAGTGGTATTTTGCCTACTGCGTTGAGGTTGGCTGGTGTGTCCAAGGTAGTACACGACCAAAGACTCTCCGGTGTATCTCCTGCCCAGGAAGATGAAGCCGTTGATCCCGAAGGGCAAACAAGACATGTATTTTTTTAGCGAAGGGACCCCACAGGCTCAAGACGAAGAAGGTCTGTACAAGGGGCTTACAAATTCTTCTGATCACGAAGCAAGTGACGATTTTGACCTCGAATCTGAGTACGACTCACACACATTAAGCGAGTGGGCATCTCGAATGCACAATTCGGGTACGATGCCTGCGTCAGGCGAGCAGGCAATCCCGAAATTGGGTACATTTCCTGCATTAGGCGACAAGGAAATCCCAAACTTGGGTACGACGTCTGTATTAGACGAACAGACAATCCCTGAGGAGTTTGAGGTCCGTTTCAAAAAACCATGTGAGAACCTGGATCACATACGTCAAGGTGCCACCACTAAATTCGCGTCTGAGAGAATTGGGCATAACAGCACCAACATGATTTTGACAATTACAGATGTTTGCGTGATCGATAGAAAGGACAAGCTTACTATGGACAATATTTCGACAACATTTTTTTGGAACCGGGTTAGTAATAATGGTCTGCTTAGGAGAAATTGAATTTTCGTCTCCTGAAGAGAGGCAGAAAATATTACAGGAAGCCCATAAATCTACAGCCGGAGGTCACGAAGGAGTCTTAGACACTCATTGGCGAATTAGACAAAATTATTTTCAGTCTGGTATGAAGGGTGACATTCAAAACATTGTCAAGTTATGCAAAAACTGTCAGCGCAACAAATTAATTAGAATTCGGACTCGATTTATTGTTGTTCTTATTTAGCTTTCAAGCTCATAATTTTAAGTGTTAATGAACGCACACAAGTGCATTAATTTACCATGTAACACGCTGCGTTACAATTTTGTATTAATTTTGAGTCTTTGATCAAATTTGAATCGCAAAATTTTCTAAGCAAGAATTTCCCTACAGTAGTCCCTCAGCGAATCAAATCGCTGACGTCATGAAATTCGATGGCTATTTTACCAATTAGAAAACAGGTCGTATGGCGCCGCCTACTAGATATAAGTAGCAAAATGGGTCATTAGTTGATTGACATTTTTAAACAACTTTGGTCCAAAGTTGAAGTTGTGACCGGATGTTTACAATACGATTTCTTGTCGGAAGTTCCTCTAAGGCAAGTTTTGATACTAAAATTAGGTCAATGACTCATGTTTCAAATAAAAAATTTACTGTAAAGACGCAATTTCCTTTGCACTGCGTGAAAGTTTCAGCTAACATAACTTCAATACAGGATGGAGAGAGAGTATTGCATCATGAATAGCAATCTTGTGTAAAACGTAGCTTGCATTTTCAATAAGTATATTCATATAATTTATGTCTTGTAACATAAAGTTTCGAATACTTTAAACTTGTTTCTGTATTTTTGCATTCGAAAAGCCATTTAAAGTTTTGAATTTGAAATTGTGATCATTCATAATAAATAACACTATATTTGAAATCTAGATCCTCTTGCCGCGATCTCCACGGGTCACTGGTATCTATTTTCAATTTGTAAACTGACCACGCCGTAACACCTCCCCCCTTGTTTAAAAAAAATGCTTCGTACCCATGTACAGAAGCTTCTTTTTATTTGTTGGTGTTTAAGTTGTGTGCGGTGAATTCTGAATGATTCTTCATCGTTCGTGGCCATCGCAGTTTGTTTATAGTTTAGAATGGTGGTCCACTTCATCTAACTTCTTTTATGTGGCAGATTTGCTGATAATGTATATTTTGCTTCAATGACGAATAGTGACGATTGAGCTTGAGATGTTTACTTTATGGATTTATCTCTGTTCATGATTATGAGCTCAAAAGCTCGAAAAGTTGCGAATTCCCGAAAAAGTTCGGCTACACGAAAATTCTGGGACTTGATTGATTTGATTTGTATAAATTTTGATACTCGTACAGTTTTGGGGTCGCTGATTTTCCATTCGAAATCCAAATGTGAATATTCAAAATACCGGATCAAAACAAGCGGCCCGAGAATTCCAAAAGAGATTTGATTTGCAGAAAACTTGATACTTAGGCATTTTCAGTATCCTTCGTGTTCACTTGAGTTCCTATGAATTTACTTAAATTTCTTTGAATGAATATTGAATTCCTTTGAATTCTCTTCAGATCGTTACATTTTATGTAATCTTTCAATTCTTGTGAATTGCTCGGAGAGCCTCTAACGCTTCAAGATTCTTTTAAATCCTTTTAACTTTATTGACATCTTCTATGTTCCTCGAAAATCCCTGAATTATCTGAGTTTCTGAAATTCTTCGAAATTTCTTGACCTCGTTTGAATACATAGAACGCATCTCAATACTAAATTCCCTGAATTTTTTGCATTATTTTGAAGTCCTTGGAATTCCCTAAATTATCTGGATTCAGGAAATTCTAGAAATTCAAAGAATCCACGGAATTCTAGGAATGCAGGGACTTCATGGGGTTCGAGAATTTCATGGAATTCAAAGACTTCATGTAATTCGAGAAATTCACGGATTTCACGGGATTCGAGGATTTCGTGGAATTCAAAGAACTCAAGGAATTCCAAGAGTTCACGGAATTTACGGAATTCATGGAATTCAAGAAATTCAAGGAAATCATCTGCACAATATCTTCAGATAAGGGTCAATCATTTTGTAATAGTTGAGTGTAAATACTACTTTTATCTTTAATAGATCTCAACATTTCTTTAAGAAATACCTTGAACAAACTTTTAGAAATGAGATGTGGAATAATCTACAATATGAAACACTAAAATATTAAGAATAAAGTGCCTTTGAATTGAAACTCCTAAAACAATGTGCTTCAAATTGTAAACTGTTTGAAATTGGGGTAATAGCGATTCCACAAAATTATACTCAACACCGGAAAGTTCCACACAGCTGATTCTAGAATGATGTGGGATCTTTCAAATTGAAATAATAAAAAAATCATTTAATCTGCTTCTATAGAGTATTTTCATGCATAATCTTATCGTGTCGAATTTATTTATAATCGTAAAATTTATTTTATAACCTTGTGTAGAGCTTGACGGTGTGATGTAGGGTTTTAAAAATTTGTTCTCTTAATTATCTTGTATGTATGTTTAACTGTTCTGACCTCAGAAAGAAAATGTTTGGCGACCGTTCAGACAACAATTGAAAAGGCATTGAATATCGCTCTGCGTACCGAATACAGTAGTGCGAAAGGATGGTCAAGGGAGCCTGTATCAACTCAAATTGAAAGACTTTCTACTGTTCAAACTCAAGTACTTCAGATATCAAAATAAATGTTTCTCAATTGAAAAATATTAAGATATGTCAATTGAAAGTCAAGCATTTGTTTATTCTGGTATTAAATTCAGTAATTTTATCTCCGTACTACTTGAAAAGTCCTTCTTGTACACCACTTTGGAATTGTATTATTTTTTTGAGGTTTCGAGGAACCCTCTGCGATTCAACAAAGGGCTATAAAACCAATATTGGGGGGCAGAGATGTGATTGCTCAGGCACAATTTTGAATTAAGAAAACCGCCACTTTTTCTATAGGACTTCTGCAATCTGTGAATATAGGAGTTCGAGAAACTCAAGTTCTTCTTTTATTATTAACGAGAAAACTTACCACCAAAATCCAAAAAGTATTCCTTGCTCCGAGTAATTGTATGAATGCCAAATCCCATGCTTGCATCGGTGGAACCAACCTTGCTGAACTCATAAGCAACCTCGGCTATGGATAGTACGTCATTTCCGGAACGTCAGGAAGAGTCTCTGGTAAACTGAAAATAAAAATTAAAAATTCCCTCGCATCAAATTTTCTTTCACTTCAGAGTGTCTAGTGACCCGCTAAAATAGAATGATGGGAATTTGTGAGCAGATCCGAGAAATCTGTGGTCGTGAATTCAAACTCGAAATTTTTATTAGCTGCCTCAAATTATTATTGTTATTATATAATCATTCAATTTAACGGTAAAAGCGCATAACGAGTCGGACATTTTCAATTTATAACTAGACAATCAGAAGCTCCAAAATCTTAGAAATTCAAAAACCAAAATATGGCGCAGGCAATATAAATTTGTCTATTGGACCAGCATAAAAGTCAAACTCAGAGAAATTTCTCCCGATTTTTTCCTGCCTTATTTCTGCTATGGTTGTCGATAAGTTTGTTATTTATAAGCATTGAATTCGAAAAAAAATAATTTGGTATTTTTCCTAGTAAATTTGACGGCATTTCATTTAAAACTGTTCAACTTTCGAGATACCCAATTTGAATATAGAAGAAAATTTGAGGGAAGAACATGAAATTTTTAAAAATTTTACATTGAACAATTGCACATTATTAGTTATAAAAACTAAATTTTTTGGAATTCAAGTTATATAAACTGAATAATTCCAAAAAGGCCTTAGGAATGAAACAGTTTAAAATATAGATATTCTAAATTGCACAATTTCGAAAATGGAAATTATACAAATTAAACATTTGAAACAGAAAATTTTAATAACAAAAATGAAACTGAAAATTCCCCTGTTTCATCCTAATTTAAATGTGAAACATAAAAATTCGGACTTCATTAAACTCACTAACAATTTCAAAAGTGGAAAAATCCTTCCCTCAAGTCAGAAACAATCGAAAATCACAATTTTATACCAAGCCAACTCAATACTCATGCTTAAAATAATGATTATCCCCCATCCGGCACACGTCAAGTCCTAAGGTTGTCTTATAGACATCTTTAAGCGGACGTCCTGAGAACGTCCTGACATCCAGAGGATGACTTAACACTAGAAAGACAAATTGGGTCATTGTGACCCATTTGCTTCTTTTCATTGATGCTACTCCTGAACTATTGGACACAGACCTACTCGCTCTTGTGAATTTTAGTCATTTCTTGAGAGAAATGTACCGCTGTGGACTTATCTTATAGTGGAAAATATTAGTGCAAAATACATCTTGTATACCTTGAACTACCACGTGGCTTATTTTAACCACTACATGTTTTTTTTACCTTCGCGCGAAGTAAGCCACATACATACACTCAAAAATTCGCTAGATAGCACGTACCGCAATCTTTATACAGATTTGGCGGGTAGTCTATGACTGTCCTACCTTTATTTTGTCTGAGAATCATTGAATATGTGATTAGTCTGAATTTGGGGAACTGAAGTACCCCTCTACTTTTTTGCTGTTCCGCTCAATCAGAGTTGCGGACATAAAAGTTATCTAGTTCTGTACTACAACCCATCAATTATAGTTCCTGTTATTTAAAATAATCTTTCAATCATGAAATAGCCATAAACTATCTTTATTTCACACTTCTTACTTTTTGAAGGTTTTGAATCTTCACAAAACATCTACTGAACATCTTTTTCGTCGATTGCTAAGTGTAATTTATTTTATCATAACTTTAAAATAGCGCGTAATAAAAAAGGGATTTTCCCTCGATTTTTCCTTTTTCTGTGAATAAAGGAAGCAACTAATATTCTATCCTATTTTTCAAAATCAGTTCAGGTCGTTTCAAAAATTTTTTAAACACTTCATATTTAAAAAATTGTTATTGTGAATTTTTACAGTGTTTATTTTTTCAGTATTAGGAAAAATATAAAGTAAAAATAAGAACGAGAAGAAAATTTTTTTCAAATTAAAAATTAATTTCTTGGTCTGACACGAAGTTTTATAGTAAATAAAATAATCAATATTCTTTGACACTTTCCCAGTCAATTAAGGTTATTCACCATTTTCACCATTCTTCAGTTTAATTAGCAAGATGTCCGGCGAGAAAACCTTGAGATTCGATCAGGCAGCAACTGATTATTAAGCGCTGCAATGTAACAATTTGAACTAAAAAAAAAAAAAAAATGACGTTCATGAATGAGTTCACTTTGTTTCAATTGCTGTAATTACCGATATAATTACTAAGTGTCTCATACCAGAAGGTCGGTAATTGCCATCACAGTCTGTGACGCTTGTTAAAATTTTCAATCAAAATCGATTTTTTTTTGACAGGATTGAACGCGAAACGATTATCTGGTATTACAAATCCAAAGTTACATACAAAGTTACATACAACATTTTTGAAGAGAAGAGGTTTCTTTAAATTCACGCTACGATTTACAAAATTCTCGTTGTGAAGGCCAAAGTGAACATCTTGTAAGTGTCATATTACACCTCAAGTGTCTTGGACTGAACAGTATAACGAAACTCGTTATCGAGGGCGGCTTGAATCGGAATCTAAAAAGAAATTGAAACAAAAATCACGTCAACTCCCACTGTGCGCTTATTCAAAAATATTTATAGTGCTTTTCCTACATTTTGCAGTTGTATTTCGTGTTTTTTTCCGCGAAATTTCTCGGTTTAAAAGTGTAGTTAGTTCTCGAAGTTTATGTCAAAGCGAAGGAACGAGTGTTGCGCATTTGAGCGATCCCATGAAAATTTACGGAAACTTTCGAAAATGTTTGGAAACTCAGGGCCTTTCGAGAATTTTTGAAATGTGCTGAATCTTACGCAAATATATTGAAATTTATAGAAACTTTGGAAATTTATACAGTGTATTGAGAAAATTTATGAAAACTCTTCAAAATTGTAGAAGACTTTAGAGATTTATAAGAGTTCTACAAATTGACCTTTCAAAAGGAAAATTTAGAAATGTTTATGAGCTTGTTAAGTTTTCATTTACCAGTGAGTATTTTAGTCACATATGCATTGAATGATCTTTTCTCATCTTCGAGACCAAACTGCAGGAGACCTGTCCCTTCCTCAGTATGCAACACAAACCGATCATAACACTCTTGGTTCTGGCTTGGTTTTCATACTCTCCTTTGCATGACCGAAGTTTGGTGAAACTGACGTTATGAATGGACAATCCACCTCATTACGATGTAGCTGCTTAATAAAATTTTAAAGGTGAGATGGCATGGTATTCGGACAAAGTCAAAGACTGTATGAGACATTTTTTTCGAAAGATTGTATGGAGGTCAAGCTATGGAGCATACCAACCTTCCCATGGAGGAGAATACGTTAGACAATTTCGTTGTAGGTAGCAGAGAAAGAATCAATATTGACGACGTCATAGCCGTGATTAAGAAACTCAAGAATGGTAAGACTGCTGGTATGGATGGCATCACCGTTGAAATGCTTAAGAGCGGTGGCGGATATTTGTTTGTATGGTTGAGCGAATTTATGAATTTGTGTGCTATGCATGGTGAAGTGATTGTAAAAAGGCGATTATCGTCCCAATCTACAAGGGAATGGGTGATAAGAGCGACTGTGCTAATTATACAGCAAATAGCCTACCAAGT
>JAUMHM010084044.1:0-12765 GCA_032362435.1 Melikaiella ostensackeni | reverse complement strand
TTGGTATTGGATGAATTGAAATATTCAGAACACAATTGGCGGATTTGTGGGGATTTCAAAATTTCGGGATAGTTCAGCGTCCTCAAAAACATAGGGTATGATCACTTTGCATTGAAAAATGTATGCTTTACATAAAATTACCAATTTAACACGTTTTTCTGACGTTGGGGGCGAAGAGTGACACCAGAGAACTACAAAGACTCCCGATTCGTACTCAGCGACCTCGAAAACATAGAATATAACCACTTTTCGTGGACGGGAATCATCTTTCACCTAAAATCAGCGATTTTCCATGTTTTTGAGGTTAGGGAAAAAAAATGTGACGTGATGGAGCCAAACCGGCTTCGTATTCGGATACAGAGACCTCCAAAACGTAGAGTAAGCCTCTTCTGGTTTCTGGGGCTGACAACTTTTTTTTTGTGGATCAGTGTTATATACCATACACAATTATTACTAATAGTAATCTTCAAGTGTCATCACTTATTAATGTGCCATATAGTTTTATTATCTTTAAAAATGATACAATGTGTAACAAACAATACTGATGGTATTCATGTTTCATTATAGCTTTGTTAAAGAGAGCTCTGTAAACGCCATTGATTCTCATAAATATTGAAACTCTTATGTACATTCATATTAGTGGTTCAAAACGAACAATTTATTTACACTTTCTGCAATAATCCTATCAAAATCTGAAGACTATTTATTCTTATATCGATTTTACTTTCCTACAATCGAAAGAAATGATATAAATCCCATCATAGAAAAATTATTATAGGCCTATACTGAATTTCCTATAATATTTTTTCACTAGGAAAAGAATTATTCTTCGGACTTAATGTGCACTTATACATACATTTATTCATACATTTATTGACTTGCACCATCTCGAAGTGTATAATTATTATGAAGAACAATTATTCTGGTCAAAAAGCAATTATAATATTATATGTACAACTATTACTAATAATAATCAACAAATGAACGTAGCTAATACATTCTGTTCGCATCTAATAACATTCCGTTCACAGCATTAAGTTGGTTTTTATTCCTGTTTCTTTAAACTTGTTCGTTTTCTTGTATGAAGTTTAGTAACACATAAGTGTACAATGTAATAATGTTCAATTGATAATATATGAAATTTGGGACCATTTTTCAATTTTCGAAATCGTATAACAAAACGAAATTAATAAGGGGAAAATAATATTTTTGAAACTAATGTGTGACGTGCGCCGAAGGAAGGAGTCTTACTCTAAAAAAAACGAAATCGAGGTTCTTACACATTTCGATAGTTTTTGAGTTTGCTCTTTTTAATTAAATCATCGGAGAAATTTTCCGATCGTTATTATTGCTAATAATTAAGTTGTTGGGTACCCCAGAAATCGGGCTTTCGCTCGAGAGCTCGAGATGTCGAGATCATGTAACACACCTCCCACCACTTACCACTACATCTCCGCGTCTCATCTATACCTTGTCCGTGAGAAAAGGAAAACGCGGCAGCGGCGCCGCTATATACGTGAGAGTGTAGTGGTAAGTGGAGAGGGAAAATTTCGTGAGTCTTTCCTCTCTCCTAAAAGTCGCGTCTATTGGGTCGACTTCGAACGCTGGCTGTAAAAAATCTCAATTTTCAGAGTAAGTCCCCTTTATTCAGCGCACGTCTCATATATTTCATGTTTTACTTACATTAAGAAAAAGCCTTTAAGCTTTTTCACTTCTGATATTAGTTTCAAGGAAAATAATTAAATTTATAGAATCTATTACAATTACAATTTTCTTAAGCAGGAATGGTGTCTTTAACCTTCTTAGTTTATTATATAAAAAAGGCGGAATAATTTCAAATATTATAAAAGTCGTATAACATTCCACTTTCTAAATCCTCCAAAACTATGAAATCAGAAACTCTTGATCTTGCTTCTTGATCAGCAGCTTTCAGTTTGAAACTATCAAAATTAAATTATTTCAGGCTGGAATCGTTTCATGAAAGAAAGAGATATTCTATAGCTGAAAAAATAATTTAAACCATTGCTTTGTTAAATAACCAATTTTAACCAAAAATGTTCAGGATTGTATAATTTTAAATTTACATTAGTATAATATTGTAGTTTTTCAATATTTTGAAAGAAACGCCTTGATGAATAAATTTGATGATGTAAGTTTCTGTCGAAAGCTAATACTTGTATTTAAACGTCCAAAATTGTGGAGTTGATAATTCAAATTCATTAACGCCGTATCCTACTAGGCCGTAGGTGCGTATTAAAAATAACTTCGTCATTTTTACCCTCCTGAAACTATTATTTATTCACCCTGAAAAATCATCCTCCATGCAGTTATGTGAGATATTTGTAATATATTGAAGTTTATTAACTTCTTTTAACCAATTTTTCCCTAGATCATCGCTAATCAAAGTACCATATAGTTTTATTATCTTTTAAAACAATATGATGTACAACAAAAGTTACTGATAGTATTTAAATTTTATTATAGCCCTGTTGAAACGAGTATGATTAATTTTCATAAATATTACAATTTTTATGTACATTCATATGTCCATATGCCCAAAATAAATAATTTATTTATACTTTCTATACGTTCTGCGAAAATTCAGTCAATATTTTAATACTATTTAATTTCAAAGACACGAATTAATATTGACTGTTTTGAAAAAAAATAGGAAATTTATTTTTCCGGAAAACGAACCAGTTGGGGTAATCGATCACCAAAAATCTAAAGTTGAATTTTTGGACTACCCTAGTATATACAGCAAATCCCAAGAATATTTTTTATCAGAAAGTGGGTAAGAAGGTCGCAAACAATTGAAAACTACGAAAACATTCACAACTTTTACGGAGTTGTCAGCTGTTTCGCAGCGTTTTCATCTGAGGTCTGGTAAACATTATCCTTGAGATATTGACATATTGTATATACATTGTGATAGAATTCAATTTATTTCTCATACAATTAAAATAATTCAGTTAACCAAAAATTAATTAAATTTTCTTACCAAAAACTTATTTAATATCACAAAATCATTTTCGTTATTTTTTTTCATTTTTAATAGAAAATCAATGCATCAAAAGTTTATGATTATTTTATTACTGAAAAATGCCCAGATGAAAAATAAAAATTTGATCTAAGGAAAAGATAAAGAAGATGTGCGGTCAAAAAATATTGTAACAAAATTTTTGAACACATTAGGTGCCTGCAACCTTTGAATTGAAATGACAACTCTATTGGTTGGAGAGATAGAGGAACGCACCATTAGTTAGAGTGAGAAAAAAGTGAGCCTCTTTTATTCCACGATGCGTTCATTCAAACAGGAATCGACTGTGGTCGGTCGTTTACAAATTTCCAGAAAAATAATTCGAACGTGGAAAGTATGGGGGTGACTGACCGGAGTTTAGCAAGGATAGGACCCTGCCAGCCAAAATGCTTTGACGTCAGACATGAATAAAAAAACACCCCAAAAAAGGGTCAACCCTGTGTAACAAATCGGTGTGAAACAGGCGACTCTATTCCTCAAGGCAAATGCGACTTGTAAGGTTCTTGGTTACTAGAATTATTAGATTTTTTTATTCTGGAAAATCTTATTGAAATTTATGAAAAATTTTCATTTAATTATGCAGAATATAACAGAATTCACAATTAGATTAGAGGCTTCCTAATAAAAAGACAAAGATTCTGAAAGTAATAAATGTGAAACTAATAAATGTTTTGAATTGTCGAGCTTCAAATTCTAAACCGAAATCACAAATGAATTTGATATTTCCGTGATTACGTTCTATATTACCTGTGAATGGTCATTATCACGTATGAAATGATAGCATAAAAATTTAATATGAAAAAATTTCCTTGTGAACAGTAATTTTTCAAATTTCAATTGTATTATGCACCTCCTCCCTCGATCATCACCTCGTAGTAACCCTACTTAATGCCAATGTCACCACAAGTTTTGAAGATATAGAAACAAAACTGGAACCTGGTATCCGTTCCATGGTCCGCGGCGTTCTGTCCAATTCCATCATTCCTTTTCTTTGTGCCAAGAAGTCGCAAGCGTATTTTTCAATCTTAGGAATTTTTTTTGTAAGAAACAATGGGTCATAAAAAGAAACGTGATACAAATGACAAGGTGAGTCGTCTAAATAAAAACTTAGGCGAATTAAGGAAAAAATGGAAAAGCAGGAAAAGAAAATTCGTCGTTTGAAATGTCGTCGTAAGTATTTAACCTCACCTTTCAGAAAAATATTTGGCACGATGCTAATCGATGTTGTTGTTCAACGAGAACTATAACGGACAAGTTTCCGAAAGAGAAGAGCGTTTTCTCTCATATAAATCCAAATAGTTATTTGGTTATTTTAAAATACACGGATGAATTCCGTTAGAGAAAGGAAACGTGGGGCAAGTTATATGGAATAAATAGTGTTCATGAAGTGGTCTGCAGGCACTTTTAGTGCTTTAGAGAAGCAAATGTTTTAAGAACACATGTCACAGATTGGAATTTTATTGACGTTTATGAGTGACGAGTTTCACTTTTTCTCATTTTAGGTAAAGAATACTCGTCGTCCTCGTCCTCTAGCTCGGATAATTCTATTGAGTCGACAGTTGCTCGTCAACCACAAACTGTTTCTCGTCCACCACTCTCAGTTTCTCTTACTCGCCTACCACTTTTTTCGCTTAACGATTTTGTCTTGGATGATCAACCGGTGTCAGATCAAACCAAATCTTCGGATGAACAATCAGGGCCGGTGCAACTTGTATCCTCGGATAAGCAATCAGTGCTATGATTATCAGAGAAATTTTTTGACAAGCAGTTAGAGCCGGTAAGTGGGCAAGTGAAAACATCGGAGGTGTCTCTAGCTCAAGAATCTCAAGAGCAAGTGCTCGACCAAGATTTTTTTATCGCAATGGGATAACGGGTAGACTCATCGAGGCCTCTAGCTCCAGCAGTTCATAATTATATTATTATCAGATGGAGTGATATCCTCAAAGAGGGACCCTCGGAAGGAGAGAAAAAAAGATTTGATAAAAAAGTACCCAATACCTGCAAACTGTGCAACAATGGAGCCTCCGAAATTGACCGTAAAAGTAAAAGCTTCTCTTCTAGAACCACTTATCACAAGAGATAACAGAATGATAGAGAAGCAACAAAAGGTATCACTGTGTCTTGCTGCTTTGGGTCCAATGCTGTCTAATGTTTTAAAAGGTAATAAGCCAGACAGTTTGGCAATAATTTCGACTTTAAGTGATGTATGCATGATGTTCGTAGATCTGCAGCACGAAGAATCGCGAACTCGGCGTCTGCTTATTCTAGAGAAAATTAACGCTTCTTTGAAGGATTCGTGAATTGCGACTGATCTGGATAAATGGCTCTTTGGAAAAAACCTAGATGAAACTTTAAAAGCAGTAAAACTGTTTAAACGGTCAACAAAAGATTTGAAACCAGTGGTTAAGAGTAATCCTCCAGCGAAAGGGTAAAAAAACTTGAAAAGCCCACTTCATTCTTCGAATTATCCTCGAATGGCACGATTTTCTCATTTTAAATTTGAGAAATTTAAATGAGTTTATTTACACAGCTCCTCATGTGTTAACCAAGCTTATGAAACCAATCGTTGCTTAGCTCAGAGAGCGAGGCTTTGAATCGGTCATTTATTTAGATGACATTTTCCTCCTCGGCAATTCATCCCTAGAATGTAACGACAATGTTGTTCAGACATGTTGGTTGTTGAAAAAATTAGGTTTTGTTATCAATGAAGCAAAGAGTCATTTAACTCCAACTTAGATCTGTAAATTCTTAGAGTTAATTTCAAATTCTAAAGAGATGAGAATTGAACTTCCTAACGATAAAAGAATTAATATAATTAATTCAATCATTAGGCTTGAAAAAAGAGATAAGTTAAAGATACGAGAGTTTGCATCGCTAGTAGGTACATTGAGATCATGTTGCCATGCAGCTAAATATGGCTGGGTGTATCTGAAAGACCTTGAACGTAAAAAGTTCCTCGCTCTAAGGGCGGACAATAATGATTTTGATGCATCCATGAAGCGATCCTCAAGGATGCATGAAGATTTGTCCTGGTGGAAAGCTAATGTTATGACAACATTTAATGCTATCAAAAAATCAAACTTTGTGATACAGATTTTCTCTGATGCGTCCCGGTCAGGATGGGATGCGTATAGCAATGGGGAAAAAGCCCATGGTTTCTGGGATGAGACAGATCGACAATTACGTATTAATGTTTTGGAACTTTCAGCTGCTTTTTTCGGTTGAAGTGTTTTGCAGAGAAATTAAAAGATTGCAATATTTTGCTCCGTATGGGTAACACCATAGCCATATCATATATAAATAGAATGGGTGGTATTCAGCTCAAGAAGTTAAGTAAAATCGCTAAAGAGATATGGATGTGGTGCCAGAGTCGGAATATTTAGATTTTTGCATCTTACATCCGATCACAAGGAAATAAAATCGTCGTCTTTGAATTAGGACGATTGGAACCTGAGACAGAGTACGAGTTGTGCCCAGAAGCATTTCGAAAAATATTGCAGATCTTTGGAGAGCCTGAAAAAAGGAAAAAGGATCCTGGGTCTATCGCTAATAATGCTTTTACTGTCGATTGGCATCCTTATTTCTTCTATGCTTTTCCTCCATTTGTGATTATTCGAAAAATTTTCAAAAAAGATCAATGAAGAAGGGTCTAGAGGCATTCTTGTGGTACCAGAATGGCCACCCCAGGCATGGTATCCAAGGGTTATGGCAATGTTTGAATCAACACCATTCTTGTTCAAACCTAGAATTAATTTATTGTCTTCTTCCAATAGAGAACCACATCCCCTGTCATCCCAGCTTTCCTGGTGGCAGGGATCTTATCAAAGAAGCTGACTTGTAGAAGAAAATGACGCAGGAGACGATTGAAATTTCCATGGTATCGCTAACTGACTCGTCCGTTCGTCAATACAACGTAGCATTGGAG
Organism: Melikaiella ostensackeni; assembly: GCA_032362435.1. Classification (NCBI taxonomy): domain Eukaryota; kingdom Metazoa; phylum Arthropoda; class Insecta; order Hymenoptera; family Cynipidae; genus Melikaiella; species Melikaiella ostensackeni. The sequence continues at coordinate 5,800 of JAUMHM010084044.1, read as the reverse complement.
AAATGGTGGCAATTTTGCTATTTGACAGGAGTAGATGTCTTTGGAGCTCAAATTCCGGATGTATTGAAGTTCCTAACGAGCGCATTCGATAAGGGAACATCTTATGGATCCATCAATTCGGTCAGATCATCTGTGTCTCTAATTTTGGGACCCAACGTTGCGCAGGACGAGCAGGCGAAAAGATTTTGTAAGGGAGTTTCCAAGCTTCGACCATCTCAGCCCGAGCATGATTCCACTTGGGATCCGAAGATCGTCTTAGATTTAGTATCCACGTGGTATCCTAATGAAGATATAACGATGGGACAACTATCGCTGGAAGTTATTTCGTTAATGGTTCTTACTACGGGTCATAGGATGCAGACACTAGCAAATATGGACGTCAGAAATATACTGGAGAAGGACGACATGTTAGAAATCAAGACTCCATTGCGAATAAAGACGTCCAGCCATAATAAGACACAACCTACTCTAAAGTTGCCCAGATTCGAAAGGGATCTTCCAGTCTGCGTAGCATCAGCAGTGCAAACATTCGTAGTAAGAACAAAAGCCCTGAGAGGAGATACGGTAAAATTGTTTATTTCCTAGTAGAGACCTTATAAGGCAGTATCCACTCAAACTTTAAGCCGTTGAATTAAGAGTGTTATACAAAAAAGTGGATTGGGCGCAACAATTTTTTCAGCGTATAGTACCCGCCACGCTTCAACGTCGGCAGCGAAAAGGACTGGCATTAACATTGATCTGATGACACTCGTCAAAACTTTTGATCAGGTTGGCACACACTCAATCTCCGCACAAACAAACCTCTTATGTACGTATACATCAATGAACAATAAACACTAGTTAGGTAATGGATGCAGCAATAACGCACTCTCATGCTCATCTGTGCTGATCAACTATTGACGTGCGCGGATGTGGATTTGACAGAGACACCATGATCAGTGAAGCAAACAGTTTTGCCAAATCGTTACTACTTGCTTGCATCATGTTTCTCGCGGGAACAAAAATTTTTTTCTCAACAAAGTTACAAATGTTATACCAATCTTGAGGAAAATTAAAATTTGTGAATGATATTCATATTATATTCTTCCACACATCTTTAGTTCTTAAACTGCATGGTATGTAAAATCCGTTTTGATGCAGAAATTAAAAGTGTGGCAATTCCACTCCTAAAGGGAACACATGAAAGCGTGGTATTGTTTCTATTAACAATATTTACCTTCGCAGGCTCCAGTTAAAAATTTAAGAATCGTCGCATAATAATCTCCTTTATACATTGTGAAAATGTTAGCTATTCTGTAAAGTAAGTGAGATTTCGCAAGAATTACCTTGAAACAGGTATCCTGTTTGACTTATGGAATGGAAAAAAAACTGAATATCACTTTTTGATTAGTTTGAAGCACGCGTATGTTCTTCTTCAACTACAACAGTAGACTTCATTCTCAGTCCCGATATATTTGATTTACTATTGTTAAATTTTTGATAAACATTCGATCAGTAAAAGACTTTTGCAAATATTTGTTTACGGAATGAAGATAAATTTCCTGAAGGCACATAAAATGTAGATTTGGGATACATCTTCAAATACTTTTGCAGAATTTCCGTTTTCGTTAAATAAATCACAAAAAAATCGCACGTAAAAGCTTGTGGGCCGGGTATCATATTGAATCATAGGATCGAAAATAATACTGAATATCATTTTTTGATCGGCTCGAAGAACGTGTATGTTCTCACTGAACTGCAAAATCAGACTGTGTTTTCACTTTGCTGAAATATTTGATTTCTCATTATATAAATATACGATAAACATTTGATTTGAGATTCATATTTATAGTGAATTATTAATCAAATAATCAGTACTCTTCCAGCCTTAGTCATCTAAGTAAGGGCGTTGCCAAATGTATTAGGTCTGAAGTGTATTTGCACTAAAGAGTACACTCCGAAAAAATTACTTGGAAATTTTTCGTACATTCGTGCACTAGTGACGTACAATTAAGTGCCTAATTGAAATTATTGATCAACTTATTAGGACTTTGTCAAGTCTCATGTGTACTCGGACGTACGGAAAATTACCAGAAAATTCTTCTAAGTGAAATTTCCATCTAGGAAGAGGATCGTGGTCGAATGAGTTTGACGACATCGTCCGAAGTATTTCGTCTAGGCTGTGCTTATACTAAAAAATATACCCTGAAGAGAAATATTTGGGAATTTTTCGTTCATGCGTGCACTAGTGGGGTACAATTAAGTATAATTGTCACTTGCTTTGAATTTCCCATTCAGGATGCGATTTAGGCATGCTTAGAACATTGGACTTTTTGAAATTGAGTTTAAGTTGAGAAAGATTTGAAGCAACTAAAATCAGTTTGAAAGGGAATTTCTTGAAACTGAAATTGTTCATTTGTTTTGAAGTTAAATCCATCTGAAAATGCACTGATCAGTCTTCGAATCGAAAAATTAGATCCCAATCGGTTTGAATATTCAACAACCGATCTGCCCCGAAGCGCCTCATGGCGGAACAGCTGCCACATATTCGAGCCGATTGACTGCACGCTACTAATCTCAGGAGGTTGTTAACATAGTCTAAGGGGACCCACTGTTTAAGGTGGGTTCCGAAGCACCAAAGCCTCGATAGAAGTACATAGAAATGCTTTCATTGTTATCCGGCTCAGGGATCGAACATAGCTTCTTGCTTGCGTATCTATATTTCATTAGATTAAATCAGCTCTACTATAAAAGTGTATTCCTTCAAACAGAAGGAGTTTTGCGAAAATGATGTTAATGATATAAAAATACGTACTCGCATATAAAAATAATCCGAAACTTACTTATCCAATTCTTGCTGTTGAATATTTTCAAAACGTCCCAAAACTCCTTGTTTAATTCTAGGATAGTATTCTTGAAGAAGCTTCCACAATGTTTGTGTGCTGCAAATGTATATTTAAAAAGCTTATTTACTCTTTTGGAAGTGAAAGACACATGATAAAGGATGAATTGAATTATAGAATTAGTCACATTTTCCTCTGACGGATTCTATTATTCTAACTAGGAGGTTCTACGATTACCAAATAAAACATCATAAAAAGCAGTCCCTGAATACCAAAATCCTGACTGAACTTGTATGTTTGAGATAAAAATTATATATACCATTGGGTTTTGATAATTTATATATGGTTAACTAAATCTAGATGCTCACCATTATCCAGGCATGCAAAAGAACGAATATAGTATGAGGGAAATCTCACGAGAAAAAGAGATTAGGCAGGATTTCGCATATAATTTCAATTTATTCAAGAATAAACCTACTTTAGCTCTTATTTACAGTCAGAATCCCTATATTCCTATCCTCTAAATTAATTCTATCTAAAACGAAAATCCTTTTTCTGATTTTTCCATAATTTTCAAATTTAATAATTACACATGTAGCACATTCTTTAGTTTTTGCGCTAACAACTACTATAATCCATAAGTAATTCTCGCGATGAGATCTATTCAATCAGTACATTGTAATCGATAAGAAACGCTCTATGATTAAATCCTGATCTATAATCAACTTGACGCGCAAGTGAAATTTCTCCTTGAAAAGTAGCCCAGTAAATTTACTCAGTTGTTGAATTACAGTTATACATTGAGCGATACAGTTCAAATGATATGAAACATAAGAAAAATTCTATATAAACACACGTGAGGAAATTACACAAAGAATAAAGTTGAATTTAAAGGCACAATATTTCCTCAGATACCTGTTGATACTGAGTGATTCTAATCACCTATTATTCAGATTTAAATTGTCACTCATCAGTTTATTATTCTGGGTTCAAGTATTTCATTTTATTCTTGCTCTATGCTGTTACCCAAGAATCATGTAGCTCTATCTGCAAAATTATAAACCTTCTAGATTTAACAAGAATCAGAATTTTAGTAACCAGATGACAGAGTCAGCTCTGGTCCACCTGTGAATAAGTCTAACCTCTGATTTTTGTTATTTATTTTCAAAGGCTATCTCGTGGACCAGGTTACGAAGTTGACTTCGTTCTGCTCGGAGATTAGCTCAGGGAAAAAATTATTTAACACAAATAATAATTGAGTGCGGAAAAATCAGTATCCAAATTCAATTCGCAAAAGGAATACGACGCACGATTTTAGCAACCAGATGACAGAGTAAACTCTGGTCTGCTTGTGAATATGACAGTTTCTCATTTTTGTTTTTATTTTCGGGTGGCGATTTCGCAGAGCAATAGACGAAGAAGACTTCGCTCTGCTTAGAAATTAGTCACGAAAAATATCCCTAAAACTCTTTTCATAATATCCTCACAAGTACACAATACATAAATGACGAAAGGATAGCACAAATTTTTTTCATTCTATCAATATTCCCTAAAAGGAAAGGTAAAGCTCATCAAAAATAGTAGCGTTAGTCACTGCTCGTCAAGAACAACTATCATCTCGAAAGAAAAATTTTTGTGGACTAGGTTATAGATTGGACTCTAGCCTGCTCGAGAAATATTCTGTTCTTTTTAGAAGAATTTGAAATTGTATAGGAATGTTCCTATGTTAATTTCAAGTGAGCTCCACGGATTGAGTAGGGATGAGGCCAGTTGATGGAGTAGACTCCGCTCTGCCCTCAAGGCATACGCCTCTACGATAATTGCCCTTGGACGGGAAGCTCGTAACTCACAAGTTTTGCAAGCGACTGGGACCTCCTCGATTTCACTCCCGTTTCGCTCCCACTACTCGCGATGTGACTTTAGTGGGGACCTATGCGTCTGCATGCTCCACTTTTCCCGGTTGGTTGGCAACATAGCGAGTCTTTTATATATATATATATATGGGTGTTTTTTTTAATCTTAAAACATCGAAATATCTCAAGAAATGCGCATCCAACGAAGAAAATGTACGTAATAGAAACTTTTTATTTTCGAGGGGAAAAGCGACGCCGCAAAAATTTACACGACACCCCACCCCCTGCGAGTTGTAGGGGGGTTAACTTTAAAATTTCAAATGGGAACCAAACATTTAAAAAAATGTTTTCAATTCGCGCCAGATGGCGATGCGTTTGCAAAAAAATGACGTTGTTGACTATTCAAGGAATGCACTTCTAAACGAAAGATAAGAAAGACGTGTTGAGAGTTTTCAGAAGAGCTATTTAATTGTAATCAATTTAATTTTTAACACACCTTCCACCCGTCCGGAAAGAGGGTCAAAGTGAAGTAGAAAAATTAGAAAGCTCCATTTCATTTTTAAAACGCAGGCTTCTTATTTTTACTTCAGGTATGTAAGCAGTCAATGAATTGAATACTTTCAGCGCTACCCAGGAACAACGATGTGGACGTAGTAGTTGTCTGTTCCCTTTGGGGTGCTTGTTTTCAATGAGTCCCCTTGCGCATTCCTTGAATAGTTAACAATATCATTTTTCGCAAGTGCATCGCCATCGTCAAATAAAATAATCAATAAAACTTACGTATTTTTAAATAGGGAATCTGAATCTGCAATAAAAAATATAGGTTCCCATTTGAAATTTCAAAGTTACCTCCCCTTCCGCCCTCAGGAGTTGGGTGTGGGGTAAGTTTTCATGACGTCACTTTCTCCCCTCGAAAACAAAAAATTTTCATTATGGACATTTTTTCGTTGGATGCATATTTCTTGAGATATTTCGATGTCTCATGATGAAAAAACACCCAGTATATATATAATTTGAAAAAATTAGTCAAACAACCACCGCAGGGCCTCCCCTGGGAGCGACTGTCATCCATGAAAATGACACCGGCTCCCAGTAGAACCGCGGTAAATCACACCCATGGCCACG